>PVJH01038210.1:0-17327 GCA_004026705.1 Nesogale talazaci | reverse complement strand
TCCCTGAGGGTACAGAAAGAGGGCGTGGGTGGCAAAGAGCGGGGAGAGGAGGAACTGATAGCAACAATGACTACATAACCTCACTTGAGGGGAATGAATAACAAAACAGTAGGTGAACAGATGCATTGGATGGGGCAAGATATGGCAAAAGAAAAATTATGTGTAACAACAGGGGTTCCTGGGGAGTAGGGTAGGAAAGAGTGGGGATAAAGGGGGACTGATATCAAAGAGTGCAAGAAGAAATAATTGTTTTGGAAATGATGGTGGTGGCAATCATCCTCAATCTAATTGAACTCTGGATTGTTATAACATCTGAAAGAGCTCCTAGTACAATGGGGAAAAGAGAAAGAAAGGAATACAGCTGAAAAGCTCCTTAGAATCTAGGAGAGGGAGACATCCTCTCACAGGCTTTGGACATGTGATCAGGGGGACCAGTCCCTGGAAAAAGGGGTTCAGCAAAAAAGAGGAAGGCCCTCCAGGTCAGGGAGTGAACAGTGGCTGCCACAAGGGGCTCGAGCATCAGAACGGCGATGGTGCAGGTCTGGACGGTGCTTCCTTCTGTTCTACACAGGATCCACTTCAAGAGCACCAGACTCCAGCAACAGTGCAGTCACCAGAATTCGTGGCGCATTTGAATGACGGCGGCGTTGAGGAAGAATTTTGAAAGGACTACGGCCAGAAAAACAAACAGATCTGTGTTGGAGGTGCCATCGAAGCAGATGGCAGCCCCCTGCACAAGAGAAGCAGACACTGCACTGTCCTCAGGGTTCCGCCACCCTCACATTTGTGCTTTACGTTGGAGCCCATCGTGGCAGCCACTGTGTCAATCCATTTCATCGAGGGCCTTCTGCTTTCCCACTGCCCCTCTCCTTTACTCAGCAGGAGGCCTTTCTCCAGAGACTGGCCTCTCCTGACAACACATCCAAGGTGTGTGAGACAAAGTTTCACTATCCTTGCCTCGATAGAGCATTCTGGTTGTATTTCTTTCTTTCTTTTTTTTTTTTTCTGATTGTATTTCTTGCAAGACAGATCTGTGTGTTCTTTGGGCTGACCACAGTGCTTTTAATATTCTTTGCCATCACCATAATTAAAATCTGTCGATTTAGTCTTCCTTGTTCAATGTCCAACTTTCACACATAGATGAGGCAATTCAGAACACCATGGCTTGAGTCAGGTACATCTTTTTTTTTAATTTTTTTTTGGCATCACTGCCCTCTGGTGGTGGGAGTAGGAGGCCCAGCCTTTGCTCCTGGGAGCCGGAATTGAACCTCTGTCCCAGTGGGCCGCAGTCCCGCGCACAACCACTACGCTACCGGGGCTCAGCCCGAGTCAGGTACATCTTAACCCTCACAGCTAACCATGTTGTTTTTGAACACTCTAAAGAAGTCTCATGCAGCAGATTTCCCCAGTGCGATGCATCGTCTGATCTCTTCCATGATCATCGATGGTGGGTCTGAGCAAGATGGACTCCTTGCCAACTCCAATCTTTTCTCTGTTCATCATGATGCCACCTGTTGGTAACATAGTTTGTAAAAATCTTGATCTTTATCCTAGTGAACTGAGTTGTGCCTGGGGGCTTAAAAAGCTTGCAGGTGGTTCTCTGAGACACAACTGTGAGTCTCTACACATCAGAAGCAAGAGTAAGGTGGTATCCAAAATCACAGGGAAGGGGGGCTATTACTGCCTTCCGGTGGGAGTGGGAGGCCCAGCCTTGCTCCTGGAGAGCTGCTGCTGGATTTGAAGTGCCAAGCCGTGGGCCGCAATCCCACACACAACCACTACGCCACCGGGGCTCAGCCCCATATACTCTTTTTATCGGGATCACAATATCTGATCCTGTAGAGAAGGAGAGCACAGATGGGGCAAAACGCAAGTTCTTATTTTTAAAAGGATAGATAAATTGGAAGAAGTAGGACAGTAGAGAATATAATTCTTTCTTTCTTTCTTTCATTTTTTTGAGAATATAATTCTTTCAGGAGCACCGTTCTGTTCATGGGCTGGCCTCGGGTTGGAATAGACTTAACAGCAAATACTATGGGCTTATATTATTGGTTTATGAGGAGACTGGGTTTGGGTTTATATTACAGGCTATCAATTTGGTTCTGCATACATTTTTTTTCAAGATGACTGAATGGAAACGCACGTGATGTTTTGAGGCTGTTTCAGCTCGAACCAGGGAATCGCATGTGAATAAGGGAGTCAAGTTGAGACTCTCAGTTTTCAGGTTTCAGTGAGAGGACCAGTCGTGAAGTGCTCAGAGTTGGTTCTCAGTCAGAGTAACCCTCCTAGAACAAGACCCAACACTGTCACGCTGGTGGTGTCCACTTTTACCGCCACTGGGCCAATCCGTTTCATCGAGCGTCTTCCTCTTCTTCGTTGACCCTCTACTTGCCCAAGTCTGATGTCCTCAGGACCTGAAGGGAGTGAAGGTGTTTCCTCCTTCCTTCCTATCTGTAGCATAGAACTTCACACAGCACTCTCGCAACCTTAAATTTGGCCTCGAGTTTAAGTGAAGTCTTTTAGAGTTTTCAGCAATTCCTAAGCTTTTGAGAGGCAAAAATACTTGAAAGAGTGAACGAGAAGAATCGTCTATGGCAAAAATAGCTAACATTCGTCAGGTGATTGCTTTGTATCAGCTACCGCCTGGAGCCTTATGTAGGCCGACTCACAGCAAGCCTTTAAATAGGTGCTATTTCTATTCCTAGCTTGCAGCGATAGGAACTTCAGCCATAAAGAGGTTTAGGAATTTGTTTCAAGAAGCCCAAGTGGGGGGCAACTAGCTGAGAGGTCAGTGGTTCAAATCCACCAGCTGCTTTGTGAGAGAAAGATGAGGCCCTTTGTTCTCATAACATTTTTTTTATTTTAATGATTTTATTGGGGGCTCCATAGCAATTTATAATCTTGAAAACCCTATGGAGAAGTGCGAATCTGTCTTAGAGTGTCATGATGAATCAGAATTGAGCTGTATCTATCTATCTATCTATCTATCTATCTATATATATATATATATATATTTTTTTTTTTGTGGGCATCACTGTCTCTGGTGGTTGTTGATGCTAACCAGTGCTGCTCCTGAGAGCCACCGCTGGACTTGAACCGCCAATCCCGCGGGCCGCAGTCCCGCACTCAACCACTTACGCCAGTGGGCTCAGCCCTCTATCTATATTTTTTACTTGTTTCGTGGAACCTCATCAAGCAGGTGTTCACCATTTTTCTTGCACCATTCAACCCTGCTTAGAGAGAAGTAAGAAGGGCAGTGTTTATGGCGCTGGTATATGGATGAGACTATGGGGACTAGAAAGAAGGAGTATGCCTTGCCCAAGGTTTCAGAGCAAAATAATGGTGGGGTCAGGGTGAGCGCCCAGAGTCTGCCTTGAAGCACTAGGACCTAGCGATGAAGTTAATCTGGTACCAGTGGATCGATGCCTCCCTGCTCAGCCAGGTTTATGAACCAGCACACTCGACTGAGTTTCCATTCCGCATTCTCCATATTCCTAAGAAAGCACTCTGCAGTTGTATGAAGAAAGTGTGTTGTATTGGGCTCCAAGTCAGTTTGTTGTCTTGGGACTCCAACTGGCCAGAAAGATCTGCTCCATGCTCAAAGCTTTACCGAACCTGGTTGTTAGCATAAGAAATTAAAGCATTCATTTATGGGCTTTGTCCAACTTTCAACTCGGCCTTTGTGACCAAAGGCATAAGCTGACCTGCAGCTCACCTGGATAAATTCTTGACTGAACCCATGAGGCCACACCACGAAGCTCTGTTCTAGCTTGATGTCGCATCAAAGGTCACCACCTCAGTCTATCAGTGTGGAAGAAGAGATTGACCCTAGAGCCCCTCTGCTCTGAATTCTATGTCTTCACGATCTATGTCTCTGCTGACTGTTGCAGTTATCACCAAGCTGACCCCAACTCACGGGGATGCCCGTACAATAAGATCAACCCTTGCCTGGTCCTGCCAACTTCCAGATCACTGCTGAATTTGAGTCCATGGCTGCCAACACTGTGTATGTTGAGTGTCTTCCAATCATTAACTTATGTTGAGAAGTAAATAATTCTACTCTGTCTTGCTCTGGAAACTGAATCCTTTTCTACATATTAGTGTTTTAAATACTGGCGGCAAGGTTTCTAGCATCCTTTCAGTTCATAAGCCATCACAGGAGGACATGCAGGTAAGTGATTGGGGTCCCTGGTCACACTCCAGAATTATTCCTTTCAGATTGGATTTCACAGAAAGAGTGAGGAAAAAAATCTGTGGGGCTATGAGTTCTTGGTCTAACTCTTATTTATTTAAATCATATTTTCATGTGTTTGGGGTCAAGGTTTACCCAGCAGCATAGATTACCATTCAATAGTTTGGGTACAAATTGTTCAGCTATGCTGGTTGCATTCTTCACAAGATGTGAATATTCTCATGATTTCCATTTCAATGAATCTAATTTCTCTGCACCTTTACATGCTCATCTTGGTCTTAAAGTCATCGTTGACCATTTGGTCACATCTAGGTGATTTTTTTTTAAAAAGAGGGGTACAGTACTTAAGGATGATACTCATTACTTTGTGGGCCAATCTGTTATTTGCTAGATCATCTCAGGGGGGAGTATTGGCTCCAGGCTTCAAGAGCATCTTGGATACCTGTCTTAGGGGAGTCCTTCAATCGCAACCAGCCAGCTAGTTCTGGCCTCGGTGGAGATGAGGCCAGGGTTCATGCAGACTATTTGCCCTATAAACTAGTTTCTTCTCTGAGTCTCTGTTTTCCTCCTTCGCTCTGGATGAGTAGACACCAATCGTTACATCTTAAATAAGCTTTAGTCTGGCTCGTGAGTCATTTGTTCAGGCAATCATTTATGTTGCTATTGCTGCATGAATTACCACCCCCAAATCCAGGGTCATGACTTCATCAACCAGGGGCATGTGATGTGCACCAGGGATGGAGAAAGGCCTGGGTCTCTAAGCTCCTTGCTCTAAAATGTCAACTCTTGTGGTATGGCTTTCATGTCTAAATACATTTTTTGGTATCGTTCCCCACCCCACCCCCGACTCTTTATCCTTTCAGACGTTATCTTTGGACTTCCTGTTATGATAGATGAAGATTTGCCTGCTGCTCCTCCCCACCCACATTTTTACCTCCTCCCCCCTGCCACCATCATATGGCCTAGTGTCTTTTAAGCCTTTTTATGACTGCGTCAATTGATTCAGCGCTCAGCCAAGGAGTGTAATGCAAGACGTGTCTCCCTTCCTGTAAAGCTGTTTATCTTTCCTGGAGTTCACCGTCTCATTCTCTTTGCTTGTTTGGTTCTCTGTGTACCCACATTTACTTTTTTTTTTTCCTCCCCAAGCGCTGAGTTAGATCTGCCAGGCGCCTACAGTATAATTTTCCAAATGCTTAAATACATAAGTAAACAATCCATTCCATTTTCCCCACTGGAGCCCTGCTTTCCGGAACCTTCTGGCTTCCTGGCCCCATCTGGCCTGGCTGACCTTTAGGCCTGCCCAGCTGTCATCATGGACTTCCCTCTCCCGTTCTCTGCTACCTCCTGTTACCAAGGCCCGCTCTCTGCCTGTGCCTCCCGGCTTGGCTTCATGCAGCTCTCCCTGCTTGCAACCAAGGGGGAGAGACTTCTCTCTTCTTCTGCCTAAGCTCCCACCCACGGAGGGCCCCAGTGGACTCTGGGTGGATCCTTGCCCTACATTCTATTTTCTTGTGGTGAAATGCGCGTAACAAAAACGCATGCTGTCCCAACGAGTTTGAAGAGAGTCTTTCAGTGGCATGGATGATTCCCACCATAGGATGACATCAACGACTCAACTTTCTTGGTCACCCTGAACAGAGGCTCAGTCCTGACTCCAGTTTTCATCTCCCACAGCCCCTCTAATCACTGATACACATTTGTCTCCATGTTTGTGCCCATTCTCATTATTTCACACCCATTGAATCACACCCCACGTGTCCTTTGGTGCCTAAATGATTTCATTCAGCGAATGGCTTCAAGCTTTATCCCTGTACAGAACTCCGTGCTTCATCATGGCTGAGTAATAGTCCCTCATGTGTATATGCAACACCTGGTTTATCCATCCATCTGTGGATAGGCACTGGGGTTGTTATCAGTTATTGGCTACGGGAGCTCTGCTGGGACATGTATCTTTTTGGGTCCCTGCGGTCAGGTCTCTTGGGTACACACGGTAAGTCAAAAAGCATTGTGACAAAATCCAAGAAACCATAATAACATCACAATGGGAAGCGATTGTTTCTCAACATATTCTTCATTTAGTTCTCTTTTTTCCAGCTTTTACATGCCAGTTACCAAGAGCTAACTACGCATCTTGATCGCATGTGTGATCAATTTCTGACTGAAGTCTCTGGTAGAATTCTTCCATATCGACCTCACTAGCTTCAGTGGTGGGTATGTAATTCTTAATTACAAAGTTTAACTATTATACTTTAATATTAATGCCTTGCAAAGTTTCCTTCTGATTACTTCCAACCATTTGTACATGTCAAAAAAATCATTCTTAGGTTAACAGTTACACAAAGACAGGGCAAACTCTAAAACAAAACTCCCTGCCATCAAGCCAATTCTGACACATAGAGACCATCTGGGACAGGTAGACCTGCCTCTGTGGATTTCTGAGACTGTAAATCGCTACAGGAACAGAAAACCTCATTTTCCAAGGAGGGGCTGGTGGACCAGAACCAATGACCTTGTGGTGAGCAGCCCCATGAGAAGGTTCCGATACCACCAGAACTCCAAACAAAGGGAAACTGCATTGGTCTTGTAGTCTATGGCTTCCTGACCTCTGCTGTCTAATTTTGGGACTTCTCTCATCTTGCTATCCGTTACTATGGTGTGAATTTGCTGAACCTCTGATTGAAATTTTCACAATGAAGAGACACCTGGCTTTTTTAATATACCCACCACTGAAGCTAGTGATGTAGATATGGAAGAATTCAGGGACTTGAGAGCTGCTGTTGATGTTTTTGATGTTTCTGTCTTCACTGGATTTGGGTTTTTCTTGTTATAGTGGTACTTCATGTAACCTTCCCTCCTTTCCCAACCTTTCTGTTAAGGTTAGTGCCTCCACAGTCTGCTCAGGAGAACAACGACATTGTAGCTTTTAGGATGGTGGAGGCCATATTTTGGGACTGGAGCTTAAAGCTGATAGAAGACCATATTGGGGAATGGGAGCAGGAAGGCCATAGAACTCTAAAGACTTTTCTTGTTCTTACTGCCAGAGTGGTCTGCTGCTTCTGTGGAATGGGTCTGGGGGCCCTATCTGACCTCTGGCTCCAGTAAGGAGTGGTAGATTTATCTTCTCACCAAGCCGAGGCCAACCCTGTCTCCGTCTTTCTTTCTCCCTACCATGACACCAGCAGTTCTTCCCACAGCATTTTACCTTTCTGCCAGGTATAAAACTCACAATTAAGGGGAGTTATTTGGGAAACTTAAGGATGATTAAACAGTCAGGGGACAACCAGAGGTCCAGCAGCACCTCTCCTCAGTCAGTAGGTAAGTTTCTCTCTAGTCTTCAACCTCTCAGCCAGATGGTCTCGTGGCCTCTGCCTCTGAAGGCCAGGAAGCTCGCCCACAGCCTGCCCCATGGTCCCGTCGTCTTACGCTGCTCCTCTGCTCTGTCTCACGGTCTGCTTGCCTTCCACTAAGGTTTTGCCACTTCAGGTTGGGAGGGATTTCACGTGTGCTCTGTCGGAGGCTCTTCTTCCTTGGGGGTCGCCCCAGGATTCTCTCTGTGTTTGCTCCCGAGAGGATTCATTTACACACAACAGACTGTTCATCAAAAAGGACCCACATCCCTCCCTTCGTGTTTCACATGCCTTGTTTGTGTCGTCCCACCTGAGTATTTGGTGGGACTTGCAGAGAGACGAGTAGGAGAGCCATACTAAGAAGTTTCACTCTATGTATTCGACTTTATTCTAGAGAAATAAAACCTGTGACACACATGTATGTGTAAGAAATTTTTATATACCAAGAAGGCCTCCCAGTCCAGTCTAACGCAACTCCATGGATCTAATATTAGGTGGAGCCCTCTTCAGACTCATGTAACTGTGAGCCCACACTACAGAAAGGTGAGGTAGGAAACAGGGAGAGCGCAGGCTGGTGGAGGCAGATATGCAAGGATCCAAGGTCAGAGGAAATATGTCAGGACACCGGCAATTCTCAGGGTCAGAAAGCCCACATGAGACCTCCCCTGGAAACAGGCAGCGTCATAGCAAACAGGAAGGCAAAGGGGAGGGGAGAGAGGAGAGGGGAGTGTCCTTACTGTCTCTCTTATTAAAAGGCCACACCTCCCAGGAAGCCTCATCAGGCTGTGGCTTGATGGACAGGTTGGACTCCACCCCATACACATGAGTGAGTTGACATAAAATCTAACTCCAAAAATGACTCCTCACCAGGAAAAGTGTATTCCTCTGTCAAAAAAAATCCTAAGTAAATGACCTTCAACTCAAAACAATGATGTTTTCGGATTAGTTCACGAGGGAATATTTCTGAACTGTTGTTTTGAGAAGAAAGAGAAGAATAAGAGCATTTCAGTTGATTGCTCTCTTGGTGCCTCTCAGGAATGTGTTCATCTCTGACTAAGAAACCTAACAACCTTGCTGGCTTGTGGAAAGGGAGGAAGAACTGAAGCACCTCTCAGTGAAGACCAAGGATGGGAGCTATCAGTGTGGATTACGACTTCGCGTCAAGAAAACCCAAATCCTCACCCCTGAACCAACAGGTAATATGATCAAAGGAGACAAAACTGAAATCGTCCAGGATCTTATCTTGTTCAGAGCCAAATCAAAACTGTTGACCTTAGAGTTAGTAGCCCCAATGCTATGCCACCAGGGCTCCAGGAATTCATGAGCAAAACTGCAGCAGAAGACCTCGCTCACGTATTGAGGAGAGAGGAGATGACTTTGAGGCCAGAGGCACCCCTGACCCTGCCCTCGTATTTTTAATCGCCTCCTCTGCATGTGAAAGTTGACATTGACTCAGGGAGACCAAAGAAGAATGAGTGCATTTGAATTATGGTGCTGGTGCAGAATAGTAAAAGTCCCACAGATTGGCAAAAGAACAAACAGACCTGTCTTGGAAGAAGTATAACCAGAATGTTGCTCAGAGGCAAGGGTGGGGAGACTCTGTATAGTAGCTTGGACATGTTGTCTGGAGAGACCGGTGTCCTGAGAAGGACCCCAGGCTTAGTAGAGGGTAGATGGGAAAATGGAAGAAAGGCTCTCAGTGAAATGGACGGACCCAGCTGTAACAATGGGCTCAAACATGTCAACAATTGTGAAGAGGCACAAGGCTGGGCGGTGTTTCACCCTGTTGTCCGTGAGGTGGCCATGAACTGGGACCCACTCAACGGTGCCTAACAGCAACTGCATGTCTAATCTACGGGTGGCCGACACGCTTAACAGTATTTATCTCAGGATGCAGGGAATCCCGAGAAACGTCTTATTGGCATTGAATGGGCTTCTCCACCCTAGGACTCTCTTGGCCTTTCCCACAGATGGCCCTGGAAACATTGTATTCACATTGAGGGAAAGAAGAGGTCCTCACTGTGAATGAGGGTTCTCCCCACTGGGGCTTCTGAGAAGCCCTAGCGTTACACTGCCTGACTGCACGTGACGGCCAAGTTGGGAGAGCCATGTGTAGTTTGCTGACCCCCATGGCTGTGACTTTGGGATAAACGCAAGCAGTTAGGAAGTGTTCTTGAGCGTCCTGGCATTTCTGTGATCTTAAGTTTGAGTTCAGTCAGCAGGTGATGTCCTTTGACCCCACAGGGTGGAGGCAGGGTTCTGGGGAGCAGAGGGATTCTTGACCTTAGTAACTCAGGGAAGCGCAGCTGCTGGCACACTGTAATCACTCCATGAATCTCTGCAGAGGGGATGAATGAAAGAAACAGGGTTTAGAGGGCTGGGGACTCCTTGTTTTAAGTGGTCAGGTCAGATATGCCCATTCTTCGTGGTCCCACTCACGCTGCCTCCTTCAGCCTCCTGGGAAACGACCTATGACCCTCTGCTGAGTGACCAGAAGCAGGCCCTGGGTGGAGACACAGAAGTAGAACCAAAGCCCTGCCATCACTCTCTTGGGAAGAAGAGAAAACTCTTACCGGGGTCTCTCACGAATTGTTTCCATAGATCTTCTGATTTTCATCACTCTTTTCTCTGGATGAGAGAGACCAGTGGGTACAGCTTAGATGGTCGTATAGTATCTTTGAAGACCTCATCTCTTTCTCCTCATTCAAGCAGAATGCTGAATGTGATTTCTGTTGTGCCCACAGACCTTGATGTTCCCCAGGATGAGGGTCCAGATTGTCCAGCCTCTGCAACTCATGCCCCCAAGAAGTTTAGTTAGGTCTCAGAAGTAACCCTCAGTTTTGTTTTTAAGCAAACGAGACAGTTTTACTGTTCCCCAGATGCCTTCTGTCCTGCCTGCAGTTTGCCGAGGACCATGCTTGCTTCCCATCTCTGGATTTGAACTTGGGACTTGTGCTCCCTGGGATGTGTCTTCCCTTCCCTCCACCTGGCTGACTCCCGGGAGCCCATCTGGACTTTGCCCATGGGACTCTACTCTGGGAAGCAGCAGTAGAACACGCAGGGTTGAGTTCACAGTCTGGCTTTGTGCCTCTCCCACGGACCCTGCTGCCTCCCACTGCACCGAGGACCCAGGGGGGTGCGTGGCCGAGCCCCTGTGCCTCTTTGCACTTGAGGGAGCCATTCCCAGAGGCACCCTGGTGGCACAGTGAGTTACATGACACACGGGGATGTCCACTGCCAGCGTGGCACTTTGACATCAGCTCCTAGGGAGAAAAAGGAGGCTTTCAATCCCACGAGAGAATGACCGCCTCTGAAGCCCACAGGGGCAGCTCTACCCTGTGGACCCTCCTGGCCGTTTCACCTTGAGTTAGCATCCACTGTTGGTTTGGGGTGAGCATCCAGCAGGCAAGACCCAGAGCCCCGCCTCTCTGGTGTGTCCACACTCAGGGATCCTAGAACAGAGAGCTGTGTCTTCTCCTCCAGGGTTCACAGATGGCCACCCCCCCCCCAAGCTTGATCTCCTCCCTCTGCAAGTGGACGCTGACTCGCCAGATGTCCAGGCCAACGAACTCCCCTATGGAGGAGATGCTTCCTCATTCATGCCTGGCCCTCTCTCTACGATGTCAGGAATAAACCCACTGGGACCCACCCACCCCCCAGCCCAGCCACACTTAGACAAGGTACACCCTCTCCTAGTTCAGAGTGGTCAGAGCAAGAGGGCAGCAGGGACTCAGGGAGACAGCTCCAAGAGGAGGAGAGGGAGGGCTAGGAAAAGCAGGCTGAGAGGAAACAGGACATGCAAGGAGGAAGTGGGAAGGAGGCTGTGACATCGGGTGGATGGGTGGCAGCCCAGGCCACCCTTTGGCACACACAAGGGGCTGGGAGGGCAGAGCTTTCACCCCAATCACAATAGAAACTTGAAAGAGAAATGAGATGGCCAAGCCCTGGAACCCGGCAACCGACAGCCTGTCCTCTGTGTCCACGGCCAGTGTAGAGAAGCCCTGAGAGCACAGCTAGCGCCAACAGCCACTCAGACGTTTGGATCTCCTGTGCACCAGCGACGTCTTCTTTTTTCCTTTTTTGAGGCTCCACTAAAGGGGAACAAACAGGCGGTGGCCGTGGCTTTGCCTGCCTCCCACCCAGGAGTGGGGAAGAAAGCCGGTCTGCGGCGTGGTGGTGCCGACACACTTGCGTGTGAGGCTCCCCAGGGCCGGCACATGCCCCTCACTGACTACTTTTCTCCTTAAATGCTGCCCGCAGAGGTGACCGTTAAGAGAGAGCAGCGGGGTGGACAGGTGTGGACCTACCAGGAAGGACTTGAAAGAGGACAGGGAGTGGAGTCTGGGGAGTTTCTCCATGACCCTCAACAGCAAAGCGAATAGATTGCCCCTGGTGGTGTAGCGGCTACACGTTGGCCTGTGATCTGCAAGGGCGCAAGTTTGAAACCACCAGCAACTCCTCAGGGAGAAAGACCGGGCTTTCTACTCCCGTAGACAGTGAAGGTCTCAGAAAGCCTCAGCTTTGACGTGAGGGCAGTGCATGTGGAGGCAGTTTTTGGAGGGTTCCTCTGACCACAGTGACACTACGGTCCTGAAACTAAATGGAAACGGCCTCCCGTGGGTTGGTTTTACATAAATAACCAGATTTTAAGCAGGACACCATTGACTCAGGGCGGCAGGCGGGGAGGGGCTCTTAATGAAAAATTTGGTCTATACGGAGCAGCAAAAAATTTCATAGAATGCAAAAATAGTATTGTAATATATTTATTTTAATTTTAAAGTGCTGGGCTGAGCCCTGGTGGCATAAGTGGTTGCTGACTTATGGCCACTCCTGGTGGGTTTTCAAGGCAGGAATGGTTTATGGGAATAGAAAGCTTAGTCTTTCTCCCTCGTAGCTGCTGCTGGTGGATTTGAACCGCTGATCCTGTGGATCGCAGCCCCCTGCCTAACTGTGAAGCCATTGGGGCTTCATTGGTAAAGTCCAGGGGCAATGAAAAAGAAGGCCCTCACCGCGATGGATTGACACAGCGACTACAACGATAGGCTCGGGCACAGGAACCATCTGACGATGGCACAGAACCCAGCAGTGTCTCGGTCTGTTGTGCATACCGTTGCTAGGGGCCTGGGCCAACTCAATGGCGCAACAACAGAATGAATGAAGTACCATCCTCATCTGTATCCTCATCTGTCCTCATTTGACCTCCGTATACGAGATCTCTTTTGCTAGACAATCTGGCCCTCGTTGGTCTTGGTTTTAAAATGACGATACTAGCTCAGAAACTTCAAAGAAAGAAGAAGCAAGAGACGCTCAGATCTGTTGTCAAACTAATGTACAAAGTGAGGGGTGCTTATGCCCAAGGTGCATGAGAAACGTAGTTCCCAGAGCAACTTGTATACAAATATTTATGGCCGCAATTTTCATACCCGCCACAGGGTAGAAGTCACTCGACAGGCTCTGGATGGGTGGATGAATGAAGGGTGCTGTGCACACAGAAGAGAATACTGTCAAGGTTGTTGGGTGCCTTCCAGGCGGCCCTGCTGTGCAGACAGTGGGAAAAAGCATGGCGCCATCCTCGCAAATGTTCTGCTATTGGAGCCAGTCGCTGCCGCCGAGGCGACAGCCCATCTGACTGAGGCGCTTCCTCTTTCTACGGCACCGTTCAGATGATCACTTTTCCCAGGAACTGGTCTCTCCTGAACTCACATCCAAAGCCCTTGAGATGACGCCTCACCAGCCTCTCCTTGAAGGGACTTTCCGGCCGCCTTTCTAGCCAGACAGAGTTGGTTGTTCCTTTGGCGGTCCATCAGACGTTCAGTGTTCTTTCAGCGGCGCCATCCTTCAAGGGAAAAGCTTTTTCTTGGGTCTTTTCAGCCACGCTCTTGCTTTTGCCTGTTTCGGACGCCACTGACAGTACCGTGGCCCGGGGCAGGCGCACGTGGGTCCCCCAAGTGGCGTCCCTGCTTTGCAGGACTCTCAAGACGTCTCGTTCAATTTTTCAGGTTTGCCCAAGGCGAGACAGGCCGTTCGATTTCACGACCGCTGCTTTCCTGGGCATTAACTTTGGATCCTTGATAAACAAGTGTTACTCAGATATACTATGAAATGAAGCAGAGATGCATGCTACAGCAAGAATGGACCTTAAAACTGCTTGAAGTAACAGAAGCCAGACTTACAAGTCACACGTTGCATGATCCCTTTTACACAATGGGGCGAGTTCGTGGTGATGGAAAGCAGGTTAGTGTCGGAGGTGGAAACGTCCTTCAGGGGCCTGAACACGTGGTGACAGTACCAGTCATTAGAAGGGGTAACTGAGCTGCATAGGGACTGCACTAAACACCGGGAGTTGACCTTGTGAAAGAGGGAATTGTATGTTGTGCTGATTTCACCTCATTAAGACAAAGGAAAGCAAAGGACTTGTGAAATATTTTTTTTTCTCAATTGCTTTCAAAGACGAGTCAGTTGAGGAAGACACTTCTTTTTCATTTAAAAGAAGTTTAAAGTTGGGGCTGAGCCCCCGTGGTGTAGGGGTTGAGTGCGGGACTGCGGCCCACTGGCTTGGCGGTTCAAATGCAGCAGCAGCTCTCCAGGAGCAAGGCTGGGCCTCCCACTCCCACCAGAGGACAGTGATGCCCCCCCAAAAAAGGAGTTTACAGCAGTTAGAAGAAGTTCTTTTTCATTTAAATGCGGTTGAGGAAGGGCAGTTGGAAGCGAGACGGGGCTGGTGGATTTCATGGACCCTCTGCAGAAAGGCCAGCTGTGTCCTTGACCCACTTGAATACTCATGCGCTCATTCACTGATGACCGAGTAAGCCCCCACATCCCACACCCCGGCCCTGCTGTTAGATGCCACTTTGAGTCTGTTCTAACTCGGAGCAACTCAAGGCATGACAGAAGGAAACACCCTCCCGGCCACTGCCATGTTTGTTCGTCTCAACCGTTTTATTGGCATACGATCCGATAATTTAGTCGCATGGAAAAGAGTTGTACAATCATCACCGCAATCGAATTGAGAACTTTAATTTTTCATTCTTGTCCTCGTTGTTAGGAGCTTCCTATCTCCCCCAACCTTCCCTGCCACCCCACCCCCCTCCTCCATCTAGTGACTGTCTCTGTAGCCTTACAACAGCAATCTAGGAATCGACCCTACATTCCAGGGACCCATGGAAAGGATCCCCGAAAAAATCACCTCTAGGGAACTTGATGTTGCCTGTCCTTGCTCCTGAAGGATCAGAAGGCAGGAGAATCGTGGTCCACCTAGCATTGTGTGCCAGTGTGGTCAGCCAAGACCATCAGGACAGGGCTCTTGACTGAGTGTGATCTTTAACTGACCTCAAGGCCTACCCTGTCCCCAGTTGTTAACCTTCAAGCTCTGAGCTAGACACTAGGGATTCTGGGTCAGAATAAACCCATTGCCGTTGGATGCATTTTGACTCATGCAGACCCTACAAATCAGGGTAGCACTGTCCCAGTGGGTGTCTGAGACTAATTCTTCATGGGAGTAGAAAGTCTCATCTTTCCCCCATGGAGCACCTGGTTGCTTTGAACTGCTAACCTGGTGGCCAGAAGACTAGCATGCATTAAACCCACTTCACTGCCCTCAAAGAGCTCACTGTCTAAGGATTCGATTTGAAAAAGAATCACTAGAGCTAATATTGTTCAAACATACCGGAAATCGAGTGGGGATGGACTAGAAAGCTCCTCAGAATGGACTCGCTCTATGACCCTGTTTTTACTTGACCAACACTCATGTGGCCTTTATTACATCTTCGACATGATTCTGTTCTCGCATGCAGACAGGTTCTGCATGAGCAGAACAAGGGACTGCTACTTCCTTGAGGAAGGTAGACGCCAGGGTCATGTTCTGTCACCGTACCGAATCCATCTCTGTGCTGAGCAAATCATCAGAGAAGCTGGAGTCTATGAAGAAGAAGAAGGCGGCACCAGGATTGGAAGAAGACTTATTAACAGTCTGCAATATGCAGACGGCATACACAAAAAACACCTGTTGACACAACTTTCAGCTTGTTAGATCACGAGGAGGGCTTGAAGCACTTGCTGATGAAGATCAAGGATTACAGTCTTCAGTAGGAATGAAGCTCAAGGTAAAGAAGACCCCAATCCTCACAGCTGGACTAATAATAACGTGATGTCATAATCAATGGGAAAAAAGGTCGACGTCAAGGATTTTTTTCCCTTGCTTGACCCGCAATCAATGCTCATGGACGCAGCAGTAAAGGGTTCAGAAGTTGTATTGTGAGGTCAATCTGCTGCACAGGCTGAGCAGCAAAGGAGGTTCCTGTGAGGACTAAGATGTGCCTGATGCCACCATGGTATTTTCAAAAGCCTCATTCATGTGCCTGTGAAAGTTGAACATTGACTAAGGAAGACTGAAGAAGAAGCTATGTGTTTTAATTGTGGTGCAGGTGAAGAGGGCTGGAAGTACCAGGGACTGCAGAGGAACAAACGGACCTGTCTTGGAAGAAGTAGGGCTAGAATGCTTCTCAGAGACCAGGGTGGCGAGACTTCGTCTCATATTCTGTGGACATGTTGTCAGGAGCGACCAGTCCCTGGAGAAGGACCTCTCATTTAGTAAAGGGGAGGGCTGTCGAAACCGAAGAAGGCCGTCCAGCGGATGGATGGACACAGTGCCTGCAGCAATGGGGTCAGAGGCTTGTCTGGGCTGCTCACGGGTCACCTGGGTCACGGCTGACTCTGTGCCATCTAGTGCCAACTGTTTTGCTGAAACACACAGAAAATCATGAGGGAGTTGAACAAAAACCTCCCCCACATTCGATGCCCATCTTCTTATCTGACCAGCACTTGGGTGGCCTTTCGGATGGCTTACACAAGAAGGCAGTGGTTCTCAACCTTTCCCCCTCCTCCAAACATAATATTATTTTTGCTGCTACTTCATCACTGTCATTTTGCTACAGTTATGAATCAGATGGCCCCTGTGAAAGGCTTGTTGGACTCCCGAAGGCAGGGATCCTCTAACTTTTTAAACCTTTAACTTTTTTAAACCCGGGGCCAGTTCCCTCAGACTGTTGGAGGACCAGACTACAGGTAAAAAAAAAAAGCCAATTATGAACAAATTTACTTCTAAGCAGGACAGGCATTGGGCGCCTCGAACGCCTGCATTCTTCCTTGGTCAGGGCACACCCATAACAAGAGTCTTAGGAGCATTGTTTTGCAGATGGGACATGGAGGCACACAGATTAAGAGTGCAAGTTCACATGGTGGGGCGTGCTCCAAGGCTACCCACCCCCCCCACCCCCCCAAACCTGTGGAGTACCAATGAGCAGCCAACCACCAAACCCCGAATGTGAGAGTACAAACAGCTGGGTCAGTATATATTATGGGAAGAGAGGAAGAACTGGCTAGCTGCTTTTGTATGAAACGATTTGAGTAAGTTTTATTTTATTACACCACAAGCACTTAATCCTGGAGTTCCCAGCATCCCCGCCACCAGCCGTGTTTAGGTTGCAGGAGGCGCCGCCCTTTATTTGCAGGGAACAGCAAAGTCCGAACCCACGCACGTCCCGGTTCCTGACTGTAGAAAATGACTCTGCCGTGTTTAAAGCTGGATCGGGATCCAACTGTTTTCATTTTTTTTTTTTTTTGTCTAAACATGCCCGCAGGGTTGGGGGACAGTGCCGTGATCTTCTCTGACTCACGGGCTGCAGAATGACCGCGTGGCTGAGAGGTCAGACGGAGGTTCAGTAACTGCCCTCGCACGGCCTGCACCTCGGTGTCTCCGTGCGCCAGCGGGAACAGCGAGATACCGACCG
>PVJH01038209.1:0-17328 GCA_004026705.1 Nesogale talazaci | reverse complement strand
CAAATTTGCTTGATACAATTGATCTATGGGTTGCTATAATATCTGCAAGAGACCCTAATAAAATTATTTTTAAAAAGTTGTGCAATTGACTGTCTCCTATCTGGGGGCCAGACGTAGGGAGGAGTGGGCAGAGGGAGATGTCTGGCAGCGTAAGATATGACAAAATAATAATCATTGCAGAGTAATGAGGACTGGGGGGGAGGGGGGAAAGGTTGGAGGGGAAAGGAAGGGAGGTCCATATCAAGGGCCCAAATGGAGAGGCAGATGTTGCCTGTCGATGAGGACAGGCAAGTGGGGTGCTTGGCACAGTGTATGTAACTATGTATTGAACTAAGTATGATGGAAAGTGATGTATGAGCGCCCAATAAAATGATAAATTTAAAAAAATAAAAAATTATTAAAAAATAAATATTGAAAATTATATACACATATATATATAATTTTGAGATGTAAGGTGTCCCTAGAAGAGTCGCAAGATGAGAAGAGCTAGTCTGGATACAGTGCAGCAACAATGAAACATACAACTTTCCTCTAGTTCTTCAATGCTTTCTTTCCCCTCAGCCCACTATCATGATCCCAATTCCACCTTACAAATCAGACTAGACCAGAGGGTGTAGACTGGTACAGAGAGAAACTGGAAACATAAGGAATCTGGGACAGAAAAACTCCTCAGGACCAATAATGAGAGTAGGGATTCCAGGAGGGTAAGGGGAAAGTCGGGGGGAGGAAGGAGGAACCGATAACAAGGATCTATATATAACCCCCTCCCGGGGGGATGGATGACAGAAAAGTGGGTGAAGGGAGACATTGAACAGTGTAAGACATGACCAAATAATAATAATTTATAAAGCATCAAGGGCTCGCATGGGGGGTGGGGGAAACTGAAAGGGATAGGGGGAAATGGTGAGCTGGTACCAAGGGCTCAAGTACAAAGTAAATGTTTTGAGAATGATGATGGCAACAAATGTACGAATGTGTTTGACACAATGGATGGATGGATGGACTGTTATAAGAGCAGTAATAGCCTCCAATAAAAAGATTTTTTAAAAAGAAAAAAAAAGTTGTGCAATCATCACAACATCAATTTTAGAACATTTTCTTCATTCTTGTACTCTTTATTATTCCCTCCAATCTCCCCTGCCTTATCCCAAGAAACCATTATTCCGGCATTTAATATACAGAAAAACGTATCTAAAACAACATTAACAACTGCCCAGCAACAAGAAACCCGACAATAATAACAAAGTAAAAACTGCGACAAACCTCAGTCAACAAGAAATCAGAAAGTATTAGTAACTAGAACACATGTTAAATGGCTCCAGAGGGAGTTCACATGATAAGGTATTATGTTTTACCCTAACCACATCTGCCGTAAGAGACTTCATAACGCTCTTTGTCTGATAGCGTCTATTCACATCCTTTGACTATGGTCAGGGGGATTTCACCAGAGGCTCAATCCACGTGTAGAGCTTGCAGATGGAGAAAACACACCCATTTTAAGGTTCCAATGGCAAAAACGGAGACAAAAACTCTGGTGCCTTTGAACCCACAGAGTGGCATTAGAGAAGAAAGTTCTCATGATCTGCTTCCGTAAAGATTAGCGTCAAAGAAGGCCTCGGGAAGATAGTCTTATCTTGTATCACATGCAGTTGCCAGGAGTCAGAATGAGCTTGTGAAGATGAGCGTAGTTTGTGGTTTGGGGACTCGCTAGTCTGGAATAAATGAGTCACCTTTTAGGAGAGTAGAGTCCATGGTGGCTCTAGCCATTTGGAATAAACAATGTTCTACACTTTGTAAGATTCCCTGAATACTTTTCTGCCTGCTTCCCTCATCTCACAGATCAAAATTCCACAATTTGAAAAGAGAACGAAACTCTAATCTTGTTAGCTGGTGCATTATGGGGAGGCACTAAAACACCCTTAAATATCACTCTTGAAATCACAAAAATTAGCAAATGCATGATCAACCGTCATGAGCATAGCATACAAGGTCGGAATAGCATACACTAAGGAACCAGGGTCCAAGTGGCACTTCAGCTACTACAATTTTCTCACTCATTCTATGAGCTGTTATTTTCTGGCAAATGGTATTGCTTGACTAACTAATGTTGCAAGACTTATATTCAGCTCCTAAGCGGCGGTCCTCAAATTCCAGTGTTGCTGCATGTAAATAAGCGATTCGGCTACTTTCACAGCAAATGAGCGTTCGGGTTGAGAACTGAAAATTATCAAAACATAGACGAGTTTGAGAAAGAGCAGGAAAAGAAGTTAATTGAAAACAAAGTAGGGCAAGGGTTAGACAAGAATAAATATCCTTAATCAAGACTCTAAAAGGGTCGTGAGAAAAAATGATGAAAGCAGAGCTCACCAGGAGATCTTAATTCACAAAATGAATGAGCCATTCCATAGAAAGGGGTGTTAGACATCGCAGTCACTGGAAGAAGGGTGGTCCTGAGAGGTGACATGACTTCGTCATACCCCTAAATTACCAAGGAGCAGAATGAAGCCTAAAACCAAACTCTCCGTGTCCCAACTTCCTCCTCTGTAAAATGGGAATGATAGCAACAGAGCGTGCTCTCTAGCGTTGTTCTGGAGATCGAATGAGTCAAGAGGTGTAAAGCACTTAGAACAAGGTTGCACAGATCGTCAATGCTATGTGCTAGTTGTCCTCGCTATAGGAGGCCTGAGCCTGAGTAATATTGACTTCTCCAGAATCACAGGCCTTTCTACTCCCATACACTCCTAGGGGCGGTTCCACTCTGTCCTATATGGACCTGACGGCAGGGCAGTGAGCTTGTCTTTTCAATTTGGTTAGAATCACATGGACAAGGCATGCAAAGCTCAGCATCCGTGTCAGCTACCCTTTTACCCAGGGTTAGACCATCACCCAACAGCTGTCAGTTTGGTGTACTGTGGTGGCTGGACTGTTGCTGGGATGCCGATGCTATGTCAAATTCCAGCAGTCGCCCAGGGTGGGCAGCTTCCAGGGGTGCTTCCAAATTGACAGTCGAGGAAGACAGCTCTGGTGATCTCTGGTGATCTACTTAAAAAAAAATCAACCAAGGAAAACCTCATAGATTTACTGGAAGGGTAGAGTAGAAAGGGGGAACCAATTTCAGGGATCGACATACTGCCTCCTCTCTGGGGCATGGCCAATAGGGAAGTGAGTAAAGGGACACATTGGACAGTGTGCGATAGGAAAAAGTAATAACAATTTGTAAATTATGAAGGGTTCATGGGGAAGTGGGGGGAGAAGGGGGATATGGAAAACTGGTACTGGGGGCCTAAGTGCAGGGAGGATGTTTTGAGAGTGATGATGGCAACAAGTGTTCAAATGTGGCCTGCCTACAATTGATGTATGTATGGATCGTGAGGGGAGGTTTATGAGTACCCAACAAAATGATTCATTTAATAAAAAAGGGAAGGGGAAAGAGGAGTTTATACCAAGTGGAAAATGTTTAGAAATGTTTAGAAATGAATGTGGCAACATGTGTACAAATGTGCTTGATACAGATGATGTATGAAATGTTATAACAGCTGTAAGAGCCCCCAATAAAATTATTTTTTTTAAATAATCAAGCCTTATAGATTACGGATTTTTTTTGCTTGCTTGCTTGCTTCAAACATGGCATTGGCTGGGATCAATTGCAAGAAGCAGGTATCGTGTTTGGTAAAATAGCCCGTGAGGGTGAGAACCACCCAAGTTCAAAGACTTGATTTTCTATCACTTGGTACACCAGATAAGTAATCAGTCAATGCACAAAGCTGAGGTGCCTGAGCAAAAGAATGCAGCAGGAGCCTGAGTGTTGGACCACTAAATGACCCTGAAACAGTAGTATTTGGGAAGTACCTCCTCAGTTGACAGCACACTCACAAATACTTGCACAGTCACTTTTATGACCTTTATGTGTCACCCATTGGTATGTGGATTCTTCACTGAGAATGAAAGAAGGAGATCTTGGGGATTCCAGAAAGGAAAAAAAAATTACTCTCCAGATGGTATGAGTTAACCATGTTGGGATATTAGGAGAAAAAGACAGAAATAAAATTACAGTAGTTATATAATAAGATGATAGTCTAAAATTTGTAAAGCACCTTCTACATTTCAACTTGTTTTCTACCACCTCTGACTTGAGAGGAGTGGTCCTTTGCATGGGAGGTGCATTCAAAGGGCCTGCGTGCAAGGGCTTTTGCAACACGAGATGCCAAACCAGTGGAATGAGCATCTGCTGGGGAAGAGGCGCACCTGGCTGTTCTGAAGCACTGGGAGGGTTCAGAACTATGTTGCTAAGTCATTCCCTAAAGCGGCCTCTGAAAAGAGAGCTATACATAAACTTAAATGGATTATTTCAAACTTCAGAAATTGGAACTTTAGACATAAAATGAAATGGGGTTTTGAGTTAAACTAGGTGAACATTCCCTTTCTACATATCTGTTTTCAGAACCATGTCTTGCTTTAGCCCAATACATTCAAGTTGGGCGGAATCACATTGGCCAGAGACAGCACGTTAACTCCTGAGCTTGCTCCATATGTTCTTACAGGAGTTTGCCTCACGGCTAACCTTGCTGTGACTCAAGACCCATCCTAACAAGTGCTGTGATGAGCGATGCCACAGACAGAAACACGTTAGAGACGGGTCACTGTGAGAGTCTTTAATGCTATCATAAATACACTCTGATAGCTAAGACTCACTCCTCATATTTTAAATATGAATTAAGTGTTGAACATACTGTTTACTACATAGCTCTTAAGTGAATATTTAAAATTTAACCGTTGAAAGCGCTTTTATGCATGGAAGCATTTTCTCAACCCTCGGACCATGGGGCATTCATTTTTGGGTGTCCTCAGACTTCCTTCCTTCTGGGGGCACTTCTGAGCTAGTTGTTTCCATACATAAGTAAAATCTCTCCATGTGGACCATGCAAATATTGCCATTTTCTATATGTGTCTTGACATGAAGATCGTTGGAGAACATGGAACAGCACAGGCCAAACTTTGGAGCAGCGCTCTCCAGATATCTAGATTTTGTGGATCAGTAGTATAAATGAGTACATATGTGTGTGCACATGTGGACATGATGGTAAATTAAAAAAAGTTACTAATAGGGTTCTGGTTTATATATGCAGGAGTTTATTCCAAATCAAAAATATATGATCATGTCTTTGTGATCATTGGATAACTGAAAACAAGTTCTCCCAGTAATGTCTTTGTCTTTGTCTCAATTGGGCACCTTCAAATAGAATTAAAAAGAGGATCTGCGAGAATCACCCAGACCAGTTAGATTTTAAATTAAAGGCAGAAAGGCCAGCTCAGAAGACTATAGCGGTCATTTTTTAAAAACTTCAAAGGGATGATCTTAACTGATTTGCTCAAAGGACACAAGATGATCGGTGGGGGTGGGGGGAGGGGACATTTAAAAGAGATTTTAAGAAAACGGAAAGCCACATTTGTGAGAAAAAGGCCAGGAAAATTGTTTCAAAGAGTTTCATCCCCTGAAAGCTGGGGAGCAAGGGCTGTCCTACGAGACTATGTTGGTAACCTTATTCTAGCCATCCTACAGCCCTGATCATACTCCTTCAGATATGTTTCTGTTCCCCAAATCAGAATTCAAATATCACAAAGCTTCCCAAGCTGGTATTTTTATGTTAAGTGGAATTTCATAGTTCTTCAGAGACTCAAGAGACAACAACATTGCTTTCAGAAGTGTATAGACTGAGATGGAGATTATATCAAAAACAATAGGCCTACACTTTGTTTAATAAAGATTTCTTTGATTTTAGATCACTACGTTTTAACTTATTCTCATCTATTAGTTACGGTGTTCTCATCTTTTATTATGATATTAGCTAAAGCAACTGTCATTTATGATGATCATTTCATAAAAGAGAGGGTGATTTTCCTGTTTCTTTCTTTTTTTACAAGCAAAAATAATTTATTTGAGGATGAAAGACCCAAGATTGGGGGCCCAGGATAAGACCAAAACAGCTGCCTAGAGTTGGCACAGACTTTACTGCAGGGAGCCCAGCAGTAAAGAAGCCCTTTCCAGGCCCACCTCCCCCTGCTCCCCTGGTCTCCACCAGAGGGACTGGGCCACCGCCAAGTCCTCATCATGCTAGCACATTATTTCTAAGTACCTTAATCTGGAATAAAGTTCTATCTTTGTGTCTTGGGAGTATTTTATTTATTTAGAGATTGAACTACTATCTATTCATATAATGTATTTTATTGTTTTTTTTTTGGCATCACAGCCCTCTGGTGGGAGTGGAAGGCCCAGCCTTGCTCCTGGAGAGCTGCTGCTGGATTTGAACTGCCAAGCCAGTGGGCCGCAGTCCTGCACTCCACCACTATGCCACTGGGGCTCAGCCCGTATTTTATTGTTCTATTATTTATTTTATGGTATATTTGGTGATAGTTTGCATAGTACAATAGGTTCTTCCCTGACGATGTCAATACAAGTTGTTTAGTAACATTAGTTACATTTTTTACAATGCGTTCTTTTTGTGTTCTGATTGTTCTGTTTCTAGAACTCTCGTTTTCTAGCCCCTATATTTTCTTCTTTGCTATAGCATAGTAAATGTTGACCTTTGGGTCTCATGTAGGTCTTTTTTTTAGTATAGCACCATATTTACAGCTTTGTGTTATTTGAATTCTGATTTGGGGAACAGAAACATATCTGAAGGAGTATGATCAGAGCTGTAGGATGGATGGAATAAGGTTACCAACATAGTAGTCTCATAGGACAGCCCTTGTTCCCCAGCTTTCAGGGGATGAAATTCTTTGACACAATTTTCCTGGCCTTTTTATCACAAATGTAGCTTTCCATTTTCTTAAATTCTCTTTTAAAATGCCCCCACGATCATCTTGTGCTTTTATTTTTGTGCCATAATAGAAGGGATCTCAGGATAGTTTGTATTCACGTTTTGAACAGCGCCTCAAGGTGATAATCTTAGGGAGTCTCTATGGTCTACTAACTCTCAGTTTTTAAAGAATTTGAGTTTTATTCCAATTTTTCTCCTATCCTTTCTATTTCAAGAGATTGACTCAACACATTCCCTAAACAGTTGGTAGTAGTCAGACACCATTTGGTTCTTCTGAACTCAAAGCAGATGAGCCTGTGACAATTCATAAGGAATAATGAAGACCAGAGAACTGATGTATCTGAATTAAGGTATTGATGAAGAAGAGTGAGCATATCATATACCATGGACTTCCAGAATCCCACACATATCTATCGTAGTGGAAATACAATCAGATTGCTTCTTTGAGTTGAGGTTCATTAGACTTTTTCATGGACTTTGAACATGTTCTCAAGAGAGACTTGGAAAAAGATATCATGGCTGGTGAAGGGGAAGGTCAGTGGAAAGATTCAAAGCTTCAACAAGAAGGACTGACACCCTGGCTCCCTCGAGTTCAACCGTGACAGCAACTGTGAGGCTGAGGCAGGACTGGGCAGGGCTGCATTCTGCTCTACTTGCTGTGAGATGGAGCCAAATTGTTGGTCCCTAACAACACCGCTGTGGTTATCTGTTTTAACGTCAGTTTCTTTAGGAGTGAGGGCACAAAAGAAGGAAGGAAGAAAGGAGGGAAGGAAGGAGGGAGGGAGGGAAGGAAGGAAGGAAGGAAGGAAGGAGGGAGGGAGGGAGGGAAGGATGGAAGGAAGGAAGGGGAAAAGGAGGTGAATTTTGGACAAAATTCATGGTTTATGTTTCACCCATGGGAACAAACCCTCGTCAGCCATCTAGAGGTTGTCTATCCTGATTACAGGGACGGTATCGGAGGGAAACGCACTGATTTGAAAATAATAAATGATATTGAATGCCATCAACTCTTTTAGAGAACTCATAAAATGGATAGTCTATTTGATTATCTCCCCAACAGCTACATTTTTTCCCAAGATGAACCAGTTAAAAAAAAAAAAAAAAGAGGAACCAGTAACCCTTAATTTGACTGCAACATTTTGGTTAGCAGTTGAGTATTTAATGTTTTGTACTATCTAGGGACTCCAGAGAGAATCATAGGTGTTTATAAACTCTTCATGTAAACTCTGTATCAGGAACCTAACATCCAATGTTTATGGGAAGAAAGGAAATTTCAGTTTTTTTGGCCTTTGTCTTTTAAATAGATGTAGATGTAGAAAGGATTATTGTTAAATAAAGCATGTTACAGATTCCCCCCCCCCCCGATTTTCTTAAGGAAAAGAAACTCTAAAGTTAGTGGGGATATTTTCCTTATAATTTTAAGATGTAGCCGAGAGGAACTACGAGATTTAAAATCTGAAAATACAATTAGCATCACTTAATTCCATTTAGAATCTTTAACATGTGAGTCAATCAGGCTAATAGGATTGATGAAGACTTACAGAGGCAGCAACACCATATGGCAACAGTTGGATGGAGAACTGTGCAGAAACATGAAAGTGGAAATAAAAACAATTCTTTGAGCCCCTAAAGATTAGATGTTGGCAGTGAGTATTTTTAGCACCTCCATAGACTATTAGTCATTTCAAACATTTAAGACTCCCATTGCATAAACCTGGAACAGAGAATCAGAAAACTTTGGTTACGAAGATATTTACAACCCAGCAATCATTCTAATGTCAGACAAGAGAGATACAGTAGCTCTCCCCTTCTGTAAGCTAACCCTGGACACAATTTGTCCAAAATTTTCTTCTAAATTAGAAAAGACACCACTCTATAGCATTTTTTTGGGGGTGGGGGTGGGGAATGAGCATAGATGTTATGCTCCCAGCAAGACCAAATTGTTCTTGTTGCTGTCAGTACCATCAAGTCTGTTCTAACTCATAGAGATATAACAGGAAGAAGCACTGCTCAGTCCTCGGTCATCCTCACAACCTCATTGGAGAGTTTTCCTCTTCTTCACTGACCCCCCTACCAAGCATGCTGTCCTTTTTCAGGGACTATTTTCTCCTGATATAATGTCCGAAGCATGTGAGACAAAATCTAGCCTTCCTCTCTTCTAAGAAGCATTCTGGCTATACTCTTTCCAAGACAGATATGTTCATTCTTCTAGTAATCCATGATACATTTTTCATCAACCCCATAATTCAAATGCATTAGTTCCTCTTTCATTTTCCTGCTTCATTGTCTGCTTTTTGCATGCACATGAGGCAATTGAACATACCATGGCTTGAGCCAGGTATACCTTGGTCCTTAAGGTGACATCTTTGCTCTTTGACCTTTGAAAGAGCTCTTTTGAAGCTGGACTTGTTCAATGCAATGCATTAGTGGATGTCTCGATCGCAACTTCTGTGAATGCCAATTGTGATCCAAGTAAAACGAAATCCTTGACAACTTTAATCTTTTCAGCTGATGATTATTGGTCCAGTTGTGATGTTTTATAATTTTTTTATGTTGAAGTGTAATCCACATGGAAGACTGTCACTTTGGTTTTTTATCACTGTTTCAAGTCCCTTTCCCTTTCAGTAAGCACGGTTTGTCATCCAAAGGCTGAAGTCTGCTAATGAGCCTTTTTCCAATCTGAGTGCCACATTCTTCTTCATATAATCCAGTTTCAGAGATTATTTCCTCAGCATACAAATTGGAAAAATGAAGTCAAAGGATTCAACCCTGAAGCAAGATTCCTGATCTTAGGCCACTGACAATCCTTTAATTCTGTTCAAATGACTTTCTCTTTGTCTGTGTACAGGTTTCTCATGAGCACATTTGAGTGATCTGAAAATGCCTTTCTTCACAACTTATTATGAATCCATTCAGTCTACTGCCCTTTAATAGTCAACAAAACACATCTTCCTGGTATTCTCTGTTTTCAGCCAAGATCCACCTCACATTGGCTATGATATCACTCGTTCCACGCCCTCTTCAAAATCCAGCTTGAATATCTGGCAATTCCCAAGTGATGTCATTTTAAAATTATGTACAACAAAATTTTACTTACATGTGATATTAATAACATTGTTTGATAATTTCCACGTTCTGTATGTTGTCTTTCTTTGGAATGGGCACAAGTATGGATCTCTTCCAGTTAGTTGGCTAGGCAGCTGTACCTGTTTGTAGAAATATTTCAATTGATATTTATAAATTCATTGAACTTTGTTTCTTGCCAATCTATTTAGGGCAGTTTGAACTTCTTCCTTTAATGCTATCAGTTCTTGATCATATTCTACCTTTTGAAATGGTTGGAAATAGATGGGTTCTTTTTGGTCCAGTGAGTATGTATTCTGTTTGTATTCTTTTGGTAATCCCTACATTGTTCACTATTTTACCAGTAGACTCCTTCAGTATTGCAATTAAACTGAACATGTTTTTCCTTTTTAGTTTTCTAATTTCAGGTCTTTTCATGTTTCATTATAATACTTGTTCTTCTCATTACCCTTCAAAATTTTTTCATCTCTCATTCTTCATACTTTCCTCTCCCAATTTTCTTCCGCTATTCTATGTTCAAGAGTATATTCCACAGGCTCTTCAGACATATTTTCCTTTTTAATAATTTTATTGGAGCCCATGCAGTTCTTATCACAAAACATCCACCCATTGTGTCAAGCACATTTGTACATTTGTTGCCATCATCATTCTCAAAACATTTTCTTTCTACTTCCGTCCTTGGTATCAGTTCCTCATTTTCTCCCTCCCTTCCTCTGGAACGCTTGAAGATTTATAAATTATTTTTATTTCTCCATGTCTTACACTGACCAGTGTCTCTCTCCACCCACTTTTCAGTTGTCTGTCACCCTGGAAGAGCGTTACATGGAGATCATTGTCATCTCTCTCTCTCTCTTTTTTATTTAGGCATCGCTGCCCTCTGGTGGTCACGGGAGCTACCCAGCACTGCTCCTGAGAGTTGCCGCTGGGTTTGAACCACCAAGCCCGGGGGCCACAGTCCCGCACATAAGTCAACCACTTATACCACTGGGGTTCAGCCCTGTCATCTCTCTCCGCGCGCCCCCCCACCCCCCGACACACACACATGACCCTTACCTTCCTGGTATGTCTACTCTCAATATTGACCTGAGGGATTTATCTGACTTGTATTCCAGTGGTCTAGCCAGATTTGTAAGGTAGAATTGGGATCACAGTGGAGAGGGGGTGCTGGTGAGAAAGCATTGAGGAACTATAGGAAAGTTGTATGTTTCATCATTGCTACACTGCACCCTGACTGACGTGTCTCCTCCTTGCAACCCTTCTGTAATGGATGCCTAGTGCCTACAGATGGGTTTTGGGTCCTCACTCTGCACTTCTCATTGACAATGATGAGATTTTTGGTCTTTGATGCCTGATATCTGATCTCATCAGCACCTCGTGATCACACAGGCTGGTATGTTTCTTCCATACGGGCTTTGTTGCTTCTCAGCTAGATGGCTGTTTGTTTATCTTCAAGGCTTTAAGACCTCAGATGCTATATCTTTTGATAGCCAGGTCTATCAACTTTCTTCACCACATTTGCTTATGCACCTGCTTCATCTTCAACAGTCATGTTGGGAAGGTGAGCCTCTTGAGTAGAGGCCCAATATCTGTCTTCTATCTTAATACTAAACCTATAAAGATGTGTACATAGATTTATTTATATAAATATAAATATATATATAAATATATAAATATATTTACATTATGTACATGCCTGCATTAAGGCCTCTATAAATGCCCATTGTCTCCTAGCTTTCCCCTCTATTTTCTTTTTTTTCTTCCTCTCACTATCACGTTCATTTGCCTTCATTTGCATTTCAATAATTCCTCCCAGTTACATTGCCCTTGATCAAGCCCTATCAGGCATCCTGTATCCTCCTCGCCATCAATTTTAGGTCACTTATTGTTCCCTTGTCCCTGGGTTTATTAACACTCACTTCCTTTTCCCCCTCACCCCCCTTTCTCATGTCCCCCCAAAATCATCGGTCTGCTATTTTCTCCTCCAGATTCTTTATCCCGCCTATCTTATCTAGACAGACCTGCAGAGATAATAACACACAAAAAATCGCCACAGAGCAAAACAAAGTAGCAACAACAACAACAACAACAACAAAACAACAGCAAAAGCCAATGACAGAAAAAAAGAAAAAAAGCCTATAAATAGTTTAAGGTCTGTTTGTTGACCTTTAGCAGTGCTTTTCTGGTCGAGTCTGGTGGGTGTCATGTCCTGGCCCCCAAAACTATTTCTGGTATTCCCTGGGGGTTTTGTTGCTCTGCTTCCCTCGCTGTTCTGTTGCATGCCCTTAGTGTTTTCCTTGGTGTGGTGGGGTCAGACCGGGCGCAATTCCCGCACTGTGTCTCCAGTGCTGTCCCCCATAGCACTATGGGTCAGTGAGGGGTGTCGTGTCTTGTAGTGGGGCTGGCTTTATGATCCTCTCTCTATATTGGCTTCTCTGAGCAGGAGTCTCGTCCTCATGGTTGGTGGGCCAGAATGTGATCCACTTTCTCTTCTTCCCCCAGACATATTTTCTATCTTTTTTTGCTTTCCACATGTTTGATGTCCTTAATGTCATCCCCCAAATCTTCTGGCTTTTCGTCGTCAGTGTTCAATGAGTCAAATTTATTCTTGAGGTGGTCTCTAAATTCCAGTGCAATAGATTCAAAGAATATTTTCAAGGCAGTACTTTGTTTTTGCAACCTAGTATTAACTGTCTTCAGTTTCAACTGGAATTTGCATAAGATAAATTGATGGTCTGTTCCACAATAAGACCCCGACTTTGTCTGCTACTGATGATATTGAGTTTCTCCAGTGTCTCCACAGAGGAAGTCAGTTTGATTCCTTTCTATTACATTCAATGAAATTCATTTGTATAGTTGCCATTCATGTTGCTAAAATAAGGTCTTTGCAAGAATATACTGTTGGTTTTGCAACATTGCATCGTGAGATTCCAGCTGTTGTTTCTATCATCACCAACTTTTTTTCTAGCTATTGGTTCTTCTTCCTTGTTTCAAATTTTTTGAATTTCAGTCACTGGTAATTTTCAGTGAATTTTGGCTATATGGCTGATCGGTTTAATATAATAATATATGAAATTCTTGAGCTGGTGTATAAGTTTAGAAACTACTTATATTATAGTCTTATTAACTGGTTTTCCTTGTAAGCATATTATTTGTCTCCTGTCACTGACAGGATGGCGCTTCAGGAACGTGGAATTTTGTTTTTGATGATGAGTGCGACTCTATTCCTATTTAAGTTGTCATCCCTGGCCTATTACACCAAAAGATTCTCTGGCTTAAAATGGTCAATATCTGTTCATTTCAGTGTGCTTGTAACTAGGAAACAGATCGTTAGGCATTCCCCTTCATTTTAACTACTTCCCATTTTCTTTGATTCGTACCTTATACACCCCACATTCTGTTTATTAATGGATAAGTGTGAGCATGTCTTTTTCTGAGTGTTGCCAGATCAACAAACGAGGGTCGTGCCAGCTTTATTTCACCTAGGCAGTTAAAGTCAACTCGACTTTGAGGAGGCAGCTCTTCTCCACATCTATTTTGAGTGCCTTGCAACCTGAGGGGCTCAACTGCTGCCACTATATCAGACATGGTCAAAATTTCACTGCTATCCATAAGCTTTTCACTGGCCCATTTTTCCCTTCAATAGTTGAATACCAGACCCTCTTTCCCAGTCTGTCATTATCTGGAAGCTTCCTTGAAACCTGACCACCAGGGTGGTGTTTGAAATGCATGTGGCATAGCTTTCAGCACCGCAGCAAGCCCCAACCAGATAACAAGTTGACAGATGAGTGGTGGACGATGAATATTTCAAGAAGGAAAACTTCTAGACCATAAAAGCTATGCGATTATGAAAATATATCTTTAGTTTTGTGAAAGAAAACCCTTTCTATGGTTCAAAAAAATACTAGCTTACACGATTGCCTTGCTTTTTATTTCAAACTTAATAAATTTATCCAGGCCCTGACTTTGTAATCACTGAAAAATTAGCTAAAACTGCTCATCTGTTAGAGCTCCATACATTTTCCCGAATGCTTGTTCTTCTAGAAAATTCAACTCAGGAGTAGTCACTTTTCAATTTGGTTTGAGTACACACCCTATATAAAGCTTATGCTAGATGGTGATTTTTTCCCCCATCTTTTGCAGTGCTCCTGATGCTTGCAAAAACAGTGACCAAAAGCAACAGGATTTGCCCCATTTTATCTATGTGTGACTGCAGGTTGTCATTTAATCTGAGGAAAGCTTTCCAATGGCAAGGAAAGAGAAATCTAATTTTAAAAAAATCTTAAAATGATAGTTGGAGGAGCAGCATTTTGTACGAGCTAATGAAGCTAATTTGTTCTTAAAATACAAGCTGCCTTGCTTCCTAAATTAAAATTCACTCTGATGTAAATACAGAAGATATAAATATGGAGAAAAGATGTATGCTGTATATATATATATATTTAATTTTGCAAATTGGCACCCATTCTAAAAGAATCTGTTTAGAAAAGTAAATTTCATTCTCTTAATTCAGGGAGATTTTTACTTCTTTGCTGTAAATGCATGGAAGGACAATGATTAGCAGTGGTTTCACAAGGAAGATAAAGAGTGAGCTGATGTCTTCCTGGCAGTAGAGTGTAAAATGTACTGTCCTGGAGATTATGTTCAAAATCTTATCGCGCTGCATTTTCTCATCTAGAAAATAAATATGGGGAGTATATTGCTTTCAAAGTAATTAAGGAGTAAGCTGACAACTTCATATGTATGTATTTGATTAAATCTGTTTTAGAGAAAGTTCTTAATGTTTCTCTTGTTTCTGATCACTGCTAAAGTGTGGAGAGGGGATTGTTCTCATATGGTTTTATTACAGAAGAATAGAAGAATTTTTCTTACTCTTTTTGTGAGTGCTACAAAGAATAGAGCATTATCTTCAGATAAATCAAATCCAGCAGTAAACAGAAGTACTTCAATACACAAATGACATTAATTTACTAAATGTCATTTGGCTAGTTATTTAAAATAACAGCTTTGACCACTTTCCAGAAGAAATAGATACTCTCGTAATGGGAGAATGGCATTTAATTCCTAAAATAACAAAACATACCAAGCATTTACCTAAAGTCTAGTTTAATATCCAGTTTATGTAAGGACTTATGCTAGCCTAGATTTTTTCTTCTTGACAATGGTCTTTGATTTATGAGCACATAGTAGGGAAATCAAGGTTCTGATTTCCACAGCTTTATTTCAATTTAAGGTCAGATACAGAAACAAGGACAAGGCAAGGTCCTTTTATATGAATCTATGAGTTGTGTGGAGAATATTGAATGCATCAATAACAGATACACTTTACCCTTTCTGTTACAAACACCTCATTTTAAAGCAGTAAAAATAGTTACTCAAAGGAATTTAAATTGCTATTCACTGCCCAGACTTTGTCTTCAAAACAGACCTGATGGCGGTCAACACAGCTTGAAAAGCAAAGCAGAGTCACATGGACTAAAGTTCATTCTTCCCTTCTCAATCTCATTCCCTTCCCTTCTCATTAGAAGTTTCTTCAAAGTTTGGTTCCTTTAAGTGGTTCTTCTTTATGCTGTTGAAAAATCCCATGTTCAGTAAATTACTATTAAAATTGGGATAAGTATATACCACATCAAAGGAAGGAGATATTTTGGTGCCAAGCCTCATTTGGTATATAGTATAAGGGGCTAACATGCTGGCCATGTTTTCACAGTGAAGTGAAAATGACTCTAAGGCCCTGGCCGACCTGACTACTGTCTACATCTCCAATTTATAATACGCCTTCCTACTTCACTGAGCTTCAACCATGTGGAATATTTTCCACTTACATTACACACATTAACTCTGGCTTGAATATAATGTGCATCAGGTTGTTTGTTTTTTGCTCCCTGACTTAGGGCCTTAGCATTTTCTGTTCTTTTTGCCAAGAATACTCTTTAATTGTCTAACTCTCTCCTCTCATTGGTCTCCATTTCAATGCCACTGCTTAAAAAAGAACATTTCCATTTATCCAATCTCAAAAATCTTAGTTGCCTCTATAATGAATTAAATAACACCTTTCCAAATTTGTTTTATAAAGCCTAACCTCTATTCCTTTTGTTACAATCCCATTAGGGAATGAGTTTTCTTATATTACTGAGATAGGATTAGTGTAGGGTGTATCTTAAGTCAATCTCTTATAAAACAAGAAAGCAGAGATTGGGAAATACAGAAGCCAAGTTATGTGAAAATCACTCAGATACAGAAACTCTAAGAGGCATGGAACTTCCTCTTCAGGAGACGCAGAAAGTTTTCCCTCAAAGTCAGCATCATGAATTCAGACTAGCCTTTTAAAATAAATTTCTGTTCCTTAAACTGACCCATTTGTGCAATTTCTGTTATAGCAGTCCCAGATAACTAAGATAGAATTTGGTACTGGGAGGGGGGTTCTTCTCTAATAGATAGCTATAATGTGGAGTTGATTTTGGAATTGGATAGATGTTGGAAGAATTCTAAGGTGCCATCCCCTGGTTTAGCTGGATTTTTCAGGTAGAATTGGGATCATGGTAGTGGGTAGGAGGAAACACTTGAGAACTAGAGGAAAGTTCATATTTCATTGTTACTACACTATGCCTTGTGTATAGTGACTGACTCATCTCCTCCCTGCAACCCCTCTGTAAGGGAATGTCTTTTCAACTATTGATGGGCTTTGGGTCCCCCTCATTTATAATGATATAATTTTTAGTTCTTTGATGCCTGCTACTGGATCCCTTTGACTCCCTGTGATCACACAGGCTGGTGTACTTCTTCCATGTGGGTTTTGCTGCTTCTGAATTAGATGGCCGCTTGTTTACTTTCAAGCCTTTAAGACGATAGATGCTACATCTTTTGATAGCCAGGCACCATCAGTTTTCTTCACCACCTTTGCTTACGCACACATTTGTCTTCAGTGATCATGTCAGGAAGGTGAGCATCATGGAATGCCAATCTAATAGAACAAAATGTTCTTCCACTGAGGAAGTATTTGAGTAGAGGTCCAATTCCCATCTGCTGTCCTAATATTAACCCTATAAGTATATACATATTGATCTATTTTCCCAACATCATATATAAATGTATTCATCTATATACATGCCTGTATTTAGAGTTCTATAAATGTCCTTAGCCACCAGTTCTTTCCTCTATTTTCTTTTACATTTTTTTAACATCACTGCCCTTTGGTGACTCTATTTCCCTTTACTTTCCTCTTGTCCCACTATCATGCTCAACCTCCATTTGGATTTCAGTATTTTCTCTCTGTTACATTACTCTTGATCAACCCCTATTAGACCTCTCACACCCACCTTGTCCCTGATTTTGACTCACCTGTGGTTCCCTTATCCCTGGGCCAGTCAACACCACCTCCTTTTCCCCTCCTCCCCATCTGCAATGCCCCCACCCACCTCCTCCCCCT
>PVJH01038208.1:0-10468 GCA_004026705.1 Nesogale talazaci | reverse complement strand
ATAAACAAAACGGATTCCAGGCAAGGGTGAGGGGCCAGAGGGGAACGTCGCTGTCGGAGGTCTGCTTGTCCAGCAGGGGTTAGAACCCAACGCGGCCTGCGCCTGGCTGGGGAGGTGCCACATTCCCCCGTAACATTTCCGTCTTCGGGGCTCCCACGTGGGGTGAGAACCAGAGAGAACCAGAACGCATGAATTCCAGCTCGAATGACTTTCAGCTGGGCCGCTGAGACCGCGCTGATCCGGGGAACCTAGGCTGAGACGAGGATTCAGGGCGGGTGGGAAGCTCTTTGGGGCTGCGGAGTGTCCAAGGCGAAAACCCCGGGGAGCCTGGGAGGAAGGGGTTAAGAGTTCCCGCCTGTTGGCAAGGCCTAAGCTACTGGGAAAGAATATATAGGGGGGGGGGGGCGCGAGGGGGGAGAGGAATAACCAGGTTTTTTTCCCCTCCAGCCTCCGGACCTTATTGAATGTCATTGAAGAAAGTTTTGAATGCCGGATAAAGAGAGGCGAATTAAAGTGTGTGACAGCGGAGCCTAAGCAAACACAAAGGGAACTCTGTCACACTTGGGGCAAAATCCGTGGGCTTTTTACCAAGTCTCTTCGCTATGATTGAATTAAGTAATAGGAAAACATTTTCTTTCAGTTTAGAGCCATTAGACAAAAACTTCAAAGCGAATAACACTTTTTAATGTGCGTCCTCACAATGGAGCCGGGTTTGTGCTGCAATGTTTAAATGGTTTGTTGTGCCACTCTGGCGCGGGAGCGAGCCGGGGGCCCGGAGGAGCCAGCGAGCATCCGGAGAGGGTTGTCGCGCGCGGCCTGCGACCCAAGTGCACGCAAGCCGCCATCGACAGCCCCGAAAATGAGCGCTCTGCCCCGTGGGTGATCATTCGGAGGAAAGGAAATACAGGACCCACGGAAAGGGCGTGCGAGAGGGTGGGCCCCACATGCGACGCCCTCTGAAATGAGAGACAGAAGCCGCAGGTGCGCTGGCCTCAAGGAGCTGGGTTCCCACTCGGGGTTTGGGGCACACTGGATGGATGTGCGGTGCCTCACGCTTCGCTGCCAGGCTGCTTAGCCTGGTTCTTTGAGGGACCTTTTAGCTTAAAGCGCCTGCCAAGGGTGGCTTCCATAGGATTTGAACTATCCTCCGCGGAGTCCATGCCTCCCTCCCTCCCGGGGCGGGGCGGTGGGATTAGCCTGACAGCCAGGGAGAGGGGCCCAGAGAGCCCCCAAGACTGGCAGGCTGGGCTCCGCTGGTTTTTCAAGTGCCCACCAGGGACAGTTCGGCAGGAAATAATTTCTGTTGTTCCCGGCTTTTCCGTCCGTTCGATACTGTCTCTCCTCCTGTTTGTTCCCAGCCAGTACTCACAGTTCCTCCTTCTGAGGAAATTAGCAGCTGAGATAATTGCCCAACAAACTGTACATGTAGGGCAGGGGGTGGGGAGTGGAAGTAGGGGTGGGGGGGTGGGAGAGGTTGTCAGGCTGAGCCTCTGTCTTTCTTTAATGTCTGGGGGGTGGCTAGAGGCCCTCTTTAAAATAGCACCCACCTCTTCCCACCCCCACCCCCTTTCAGAGGAAGCAGCTGGCCCCTTGGGGAGCAACTTTTAATTTCCAGGTGCTCAATCCTTTGTTCTGCCAGCCTGGCCTCCACGTGGGATGTGCCCTGAGAAAGTGGATCTAGTGAACTTCCTGTACCCCAGACTCAGAGCAGGCCCTGGCATGTAGCAGCCACTCCGCGTGGACACAGTAATGAAAACGCTGAACCCAGAAGAGAGGATTGGGAGGAAGGCTACCTGGGCTGCTTGCCCATCACATCCTGGACACAGTGGGCAAGGGGGTGCCTCCAAATAGGTGGTACTCCTCTGAAGACAGTGGGCCTTGAGGGAGCCTGCCTGGAGACCACTGCCCTGTGAGCCAGGATGGAAGGGGCTCTTAATCCCCAGCGCTGGGATCATCACAGGGGCTGGGCCCGATGGTCGGGAGGACAGCAGGCCGTAAGACCATCATCTCTGAGCCCTCTGCCCTTGAGGAATCATCTCCAGGCTTAAAGCTAGACGTCCTCATCTGGGCTTTTCCTGGGGGTGCCGGGGAAGGGGTTCTTTGGAAAAAGGAGAAGGGGTGATTATAGGGTCTGGAGTTACGGGTGACCCTTTCTGTGCTGTGTGGCTGAAGGCAATGGGGTAGGCATTCTCCATGCAGACAGGACTGATGCATTTGAAGCTGTGACCCTACCAGGTGGTGACCAGGGCTTCTGTTGGGGGAGTGGAAAGAGAAAGCCCTCAAGAGGAAGATGGGTTGACACAGTGGCCTCAAAGACGGGCTTCAACCCTAACAAGTGTGAGGCAGATGCAGTCTTTTGTTCTGTTGAAGGAGGGCTTGGGGATGAGATGGGCCAGACTGGATGGAGACTAAGGAACCCTGATATCCCACAGGCAGCTGAAGGCGGGGTCTAGAGTGGGGTTGACAGATGGAGACACCGTTGTGTCATTAGTGGTAGGTGCTGCCAAGTGGATGCCCAGCTCTTTGAGGTCCTGGGTGACAGAGAACCTGGCCTCTTAATGGCTACCATCTTTATGGGAGTGGGTCACCAGTCTCTGGCCCAGGGAGGTGCTCGGTGGATTTCAACTAGCAGTTAATGACTGATTGTTTTTAGCCATCGGGGCAGACATACTCTAAAATTTAAAAGTGTGAAAGTAAAGAGGATCTGATATCACGAACACAAGAAGAAAGAAAATGTTTTGAAACTGATGGTGATAGCAGTTGTAAAATGATGCCTGATGTAGTTGAATGATGGATTGTTATAATACCTTTTTTGAGGGATTGTGATAAATTAAGTGCTTCCAATACACACACACACACACACACACACACACACAGAGTATTTCCTTTTCTCCAGCACCAGAGAACTGCTTGTCCTTCTTTATAGAAGCTTCTCCCCCATCGCCACTGTAGTCTTTCATGTCCACTGCAGTGCGGGAAGATGAGCTCCTAGTTTGAAAGACACTGCAGATACCTTGTAGCCTGGCCAATGGAGGAGGCCCCGATGATCGTGATGATGGTGCGGGGCTGGACGGGGCTCTGTTCTGTTGTATATGAGGCAAAACCAGGCTTACCTTTTCACAGAGCCCCTGAAGTGACCAGCAGCCCAGTCAGTGACGTGGTCTGGTGGCACCATACGCTGTCACTTCTTCACCAGCACCTGACAGCGACGCTTCCTGGAGGCAGGTAAAGACCCTGACTGACAAGTCTGGATCCTGCTTTTTGAGGTCTACCGGGAGAGGGCCAGCACGGAAGAGAAGCTGTTACTTTCGTTAGACGCCATCCAGTCGGGTCCAACTGACAGTCACCCCACCCATGACAGAGGAGCCTCTGCTTGCCTGGCCCTGTGCCACACTCCCACTCTTAAGGTGAGAGCCCATCTTTGTAGTCCCAGGGCCAATCCATCTTGGCGGGGTCTTTCTTTTCTTCACTAACACCATTTTACCCACAAGAGACATGGTCTACGTTGGGCTGCTAATCTCAAGTTCAGCAGTTCGAAACCACCAGCCGCTCTGAGGGAGAAAGATGAGGTTTTTTTTTTTCCTATTCTCACAAAGAGTTACAGTCTCAGAAACCCACAAGGGCAGTTCTGTCCTGCCCTATCAGGTGGCTGTGAGCCAAAATCTAATTGATGGCAGCGAGTTTGGTTTCTTTTCTTTCTTCCTTTTTTTTTCAGGGCATCACTGCTCTCCGGCGGTGGGAGTAGGAGGCCCCACCCCACTGCTGGAATTGAACCTCCATCCCAGTGGGCCGCAGTCCTGCGCACAACCACTACGCCACCGGGGCTCAGCCCTCTTTCTTCCTTTTTTTAACTTTGGTCTACTTTACTAAAAGCATGATGTCCTTCTCCAGGGACTGGTCTCTCCTGATCACATGTCGCACAGGACGTGAGACAAGTCTTTCCAGCCTTACTTCCAAGGAGCTTTCTGACTGTGCTTCTCCCAAGACAGATTGGTTTGTCCTTCTAGCAGTCCAGAGTACTTTCAGGGTTTTTCACCAGCACCTCCCTTCACATACATCGCTTCTTCTCCACTCTACTCATTGTCCGACTTCCACAAGCACAGGAGGCCCCTGGAAAGGCCATGGCTTGGCTCAGGGGCACCTTTAGCCCTCAGAATGACACCTTGCCCTCTAACCTTTAAATTGACCTTGTGCGGTACCATACATCTGCCCCCAGGCAGCACATTATGTGATTATGTGACGACTACTTCCATGAGCATGGATTGTGGATCTAAGGAAAACGAAGTCCTTGGCAGGTCCAGTCCTTTCTCGGGTGATCTGAGTGTAACCTATCGGTCCTGTGCTATGCCTGGGGACGTTCTTTTCATTGGGCTTGGACTACTCTGTCTGACAGGGTCCCTCTGAGTTAAATTCCACTCAGCAGCAGTGAGTTTGGTTTGGAGTTGCCTCGTTGGCACCCACCATAGACCATTTGATGACCTGGGTGCTGGCAGCTTCATGCTGGCATGAGAGGAGCAGAGATATAGAAGGCCCAGGGCTCCTGGTGCTCAAGGCGCTGCAACCTATTCTATATGAGTGATAAGTATTCATCTTGCATCATTATCATGTCCATTTTCCACGCTCCACTGAAGCTAATCACCATTCATCTGCACTCCAACCCCTGAGCCCGGCAGACAGCGTCGAATCAAATACCAGCATCAACACATACAAGAATCTGTGGAGGTACGTCAGGGTTGCTGGAATTGTCTCTTGTTCTTCCCCAGTTGAATGAGAAATCCTCAAGGGCGGGGAGAAACTCTGGCACATACTATTGTCACCAACCTTGATCACAGGGCTGGGTACATTGCCTTTGGTAAATACTCGTTGAATGCTCTTGATGATGGAAGAAGAGCTGGCGGCATGGGTTATACGTTGGGCTACAAACCCTGAGGTCGGTCGTTTGAAACCATGGGGGAAAGGTGAAGTTTTCTACTCCAAAAGAGGGCCACCGTCTCAGGAACCCCCTGGGGCAGTTCTTCCCTGCCCTTTGGGGTCTCTGCGAGTCAGAGTTGATGGGATGGCTGTACATTTGGTTTTGGTTGCTGATGGCAGTGAAGTTGTATACTCTTTGCACCTAATCTTTGCAACACGAGGAGTATGATGTGATCTCATAGGCTCTCCCAACTTTTGTTTCCTTACAGGAAGAAAGATCCAGCTTCCACGTGCATATGGCGCAATAGAAAACACCATGACTTGGGTCAGGCACACCTTCGTCCTCAAAGTAACAGCCTTGCTTTTCAATATTCCAAAGAGGTCTTGTTCAACGTATTTACCTCCTACAACACATCTTTTGATCTCTAGATGGCTACTTCAATGAGCATTGATTGCGGATCCAAGCAGGAGCCTGGAGGACAGGGTCTAACAGCCCCCATGGGGGTCTAAGACTATAAGCCTCCTTGGAAGTCGTAACCCTGGTCCTTCTGCAGAGCAGCTGGTGGTTTTGAATGGCTGGCCTTGAGGTGAGCTGCCCAATCTCTCCCACCCCTCCCACAGCCCAGAGCCCCTGCCAAACACTCCAAACAAACCAAGCTCACTGCCGTCCCACGGATTTCGACTTCTAATGACACGGGAGGGTAGGGTAGAACTGCCCCTGTGGGTTCCTGAGGCGGTCACTCTTGATGGGAGTGGACAGCCTCCTCTTTCTCCAGAGGAGCAGCAGGTGGTTTTGAACTGCCGACCTTTGGGGCTAACAGCTCAAAGCCTAACCACGGTGATACCAGCTCAGCAGATGGAATTAAGAAGAAAGTGCTGGGGTTTCCTGTGATCCCCACCAACAGCCCAGCCCCTGTTTTGTTCCGCATGGGATTTGTCTCGAAGATTCTTGGAGCTACAAGGAGCCTCTCCCCGTGCTGGTCGGAGGAGGACATGGGTACCGGATTGGAGGAGGGGGACTGCCAGGATATCTTGATTCCAAGCAGGGCCACGCGGGTATTGCTTAGCAGTGCCCGCAGCCCTGGGGGGAGACAGGCTGGTGGGCCCCTTGTTGGCACAGAGGAGGCAATGCCCCCCCCATGTTGTTCTGCTGCCCTGTCAAATTCCACCTGGTAATGTCCCTCCCCCCATTTGCCTGGTATTACTCATCCCTAAGAACCTTGGTAATTCACACACACACACACACACACACACACAAATTGTTGCATTTACCATCATTACTTGAATGCATGTAAGTGCACGCCTCTCCAGCAATTGTCGAATACCAGGCTAATGTCCCTTTTAAGAAGGAAAGCAAAGGCGGAGGTTGGACTCCCCTGCAAGCGGTCAGCAAATGAGTCCCAGGCTCCCAAGGAAGGCCCTGCTTTCAACTAGCAGGGTGTGTGAAAGAGTAAGCTGGAAGCCTCAGAGGAAATGCTGTCCTTGACCTCCCTGGCAGAGCGGACAATACAAGAGAGGACAGGTCTGATGAGGTTGGCCTGGGGCTGGGCGATGCTTCCTCTGCTGTGGGGGGTGGGGGTGGGGCAAGAGCTGGAAGCCACTCGAAGGCAGTGAGCGGCCATGATACCCAGCAGCAGCTCCTGCCTGCCAGCTTGTGGCAACTGGTGTGCCGCTGTGATGCTGGATGCCATGCCTCTCGCCCCGCGAATGCCACCAAGCTGACCCCTGGCGGACAGGCCTCAACAGAGGTTCCAGACTAAGGTATCCAAGAACGGGCTGGTGATCTGCTTCTGAATTCAGTGAGTGAAAGGCCCGGGGATCACCACAGAACATTGGCCAGCATGAAACTGGAGATAGTGGCACGTGGATGGGAAGGGGCCCACAGTCCACAGGGGTGCAAGGATGGACCAGCGCAGACCAATGGTTGGGAAGATGGCCAGGTCCAGGCCATGCTTCGGTCTGTGGTCATGAGTTGCCATCAGTAAGAGATGGTAGGGTGCAAGAAGACGTTGTTCTATTAAATTGGCATTCCATGATGCTCACCTTCCCTACCTGATCACTGAAGACAAATGTGTGCATAAACAATGGTGGTGAAAAAAGCTGATGGTGCCCGGCTATCAAAAGATGTAGCATCTGGGTTCTTAAAGTCTTGAGTAAACAAGTGGCCATCCAGCTCAGAAGCAAAAGAGCCCACATGGAAGAAGCATACCAGCCTATGTGACCACGAAGTGTTGAAGAGATCCAGTGTCAGGCATCAAAGAACTAAAATTATATCATTATAAATAAGGGAGAGTACAGATTGGTGACCCAAAGTCCATCAATAGGTGAAACGACATCTTCTTATAGAGGGGTTGCAGGGAGAAGATGAGCCAATGAAAGTACAGTATATTAACAATGAAATATGCACCTTTCCTCTAGTTCTCAAATGCTTCCTCCCACCCACTATCATGCTCCCGGTTCTACCAGACAAGTCCAGCTAGAACAGGGGATGTGCACTGGAGTCGGAAACATGGGGAATTTAGGATAGATATTCCCTCAGGACAAGTGATGGGAGTGGTGATACTGGGAGAATGGAGGGAAGGGGAGTAGAAAGGAGGAACCAATTTCAGGGATCTACATATAACATTCTCTGTGGGGCATGGCCAGCAGGGAAGTGAGTGAGGGGACACATTGGACAGTGTACGATATGAAATAATAATTTGTAAGTTATTAAAGGTTCGTAAGGGGGGGGAGGAAATATGGGAAGGTGGAGTGGGGGGTCTGAGTGGAGGGAGGATATTTTGAGAGTGATGATGGCAACAGGTGTGCAAATAAGGTCTGCATACAACTGATATATGTATGGATCGTGAGAGGAGGTATATGAGTACCCAATAAAATGATTCATTTAAAAAAAGGGGAGGGGAAAGGGGCTTTTTTTTTTTTTTTTTAGGCATCACTGCCCTGGTGGTGGGTAGGAGGCCCAGCCTTTGCTCCTGGGAGCCGGAATCGAACCTCCATCCCAGTGGGCCGCAGTCCCGCGCACAACCACTACGCCACCAGGGGTCAGCCCAGGGGCTTTTTTTTTTTTTTTTAGAGGAGCTTATACTTTAAGGGCTCAAGTGGAAAATGTTTGGAAATGAATGTGGCAGCATGTGTACAGATATGCTTGATACAGATGGTCTATTGAATGGTATGATATGTGTAAGAGCCCCAAATAAGATTTTTTTTTTTTGCCCCAAATAAGATTTTTAAAAAAAGAGATGGTAGGGAATGAGGACAAAGCTATGGGACAGTTCCTCTCAGCTGCAACCATGGGCGGTTGGTGGCTCTGTGCTGGAACACCATGGAGGTGCCCTTTCCATGGAATGCAAACACAGACCTGCCCCCGTCCCTCCAATTTACAGTCCTGTCTTGTGACCAACTCCCCACAGTTGCACTGCGACAGTGACCCCACTTCCATGCATGTGACTGCTCCACAATGTTCTGGACACTGTCTTCCTTGTTCCCCAGCCCCAAGCAATGAACCAACTAACCAACCACCCCGTGGCAGTTCCTTGCAAAGGGGTGGAGTCTGTCTGTCAATCAGGCCGCAGGTCGATGACCTCATGTGGAGGTGCCAAGGAGATAAATAGCTCCCTGGAGGCCAGACTCACTCTCTCTCTCTCTCTCTCTCTCTCTCTCTCTCTGCGCATCTTTCTGCTGACAAGACACATGGAGCTACGCGAGAGTGGGAGGAGCCGGGTGGAAATTCACACCGGTGCTGGGATGCTTCCACCGCCACTGGATCCACAAGACTTTCCACCCACTGGCCTGTGATCCTCCTGCATTCAGAGTCATTGCATGTGTTGTCTGTGTCTGAAGAGGAATTCATAGATTGGTATCGACGTATGGGTTAATATTGGATTTTTGGACTTGCTCTGAACGGGGCTAGGATGTTTTCTCAATATACAACTGCTTTTTTACGTAAGCTCTTCCTTATACACATATGAGTGTCTATGAATTTGCTTCTCTAGTCAACCCAGACTCACACACACCCCAACCACTAACCGAACAATGAAGCAACCAGTCAATTAACTAATCAACCAAGCAATCAACCAACTAACCAACCAACTTCACTAACCAAACAACCAATTAACCAAACAACCAATCTATTAAATTCCTTCTCATAGTCACCCCGTAGGACAGAGTAGGTCCTTTGAGTTTCCGAGACTGTAAACTTTTATGGGAAACTCTTATCTTTCTCTCTCTGAACAGCTGGGAGTTTGAACCTTGCAGCAACCCAATGCTTATCCCTCAGTGCCACCAGAGCTCCTTCCAGGTCCAGCATCCTCATCAGTGAAGCAGTTGCTAGCATTGTCCACCCTAATTTTTCATGAGCTTTTGATGTGGCCTGCTGGCGGGGTAGGGGGGTGGTGGTGGCATAGTTCTGTGCCTCGCTTGGTGCCTAAGCTCTTCCATGAGTTGTTTTGGTTGCCATGATGGTCTTGCTGGCTCATGATGACCACGCATGTGCACATGGGAATAGAAGGGTCTGAATAGTCCTTGGTATACCAGGTCCATTGTTACAGCCATGTGTTAGTTCAGCAACTGGGGGGAGGGAAAGGGGCATCTCATTTTTGCTGACCTTCTACTGGACCAAATATGATGGACTTCTCAGGAGATTGAGCTTTAATTGACAGCGTGTCCCCAATGAGGGGGTCCAATGTTTCCCACACATCTCGCTTCTGAGGATACTGCAGGAGTATTTCTTTCCTAAGGTCGAGGTGTCCCTTCCCTGGGTCACTGCCAGCAACTTCTTCCAGCTGGCTTCCAACCAACGGGCTGCTCTGTAGCTCTGCTTCCCGCGAAGACATGTTAGGACAGCAGGCGGGGAACCTCTCCTGTGGCGGCTCATGAGAGGATCATCTCAAACATATCTAGGATGTAGTCAAGGAGATGACTAACTGTGGTGGTAAGGCTTTATGTCAACCTGATGGGAGGGGGTGGAGTCCAATCTATTAATCAGAGAACAGTCTCCATTGTGCAGTCTTTTTAATAACAGTGACACTGAGATTCTCTCTCTCTCTTTCTCTCTCTCTTCTTCTGCCTTCCTCCTGGCTTGTATTCTGTTGTTTGCCCCCCGAGGCAGCCTGCTGTGCCTGGAGTTGCTGGCACCCTTCGTGCTCCAGCGGACCTTGGGTCCACACAGTTCTGCGCCCACCGGCCTGTGAGCTCGCTGCTTCCTGCTCCACCCTTCTGCGTCCCTGGCCAGCTGCTGGGTGAGTCTGAAGCGGTCTGCGGCTGCACTGGGTCCCCCATGGACTGGAGTAGGGCTGGACTGGGGTGGCTTCTTGATGGAACATTCTTCCTCACAGATCTATGAGTGTTGGACACTCCCCACCCCACCCCAACCTTTGAGTAAGCGCCAAGTGTGTGAACCACGTGTGGGGCCCAGGGGATCCTCTCATTACAAGTATCTCATGCCAGAGGCTGAGTGGGACTGCAGAAGCGCACCACCCAGTGTGACAGGGTGGTGGGGACCTAGGTCACTTCACCGGATGGGGGAGGGATTCTCTGGCTGAGGGTTCCAGACACAGAG
>PVJH01038207.1:0-17325 GCA_004026705.1 Nesogale talazaci | reverse complement strand
AAAGTGCATGTTTGGAGACCACGATGTCTCCAAGTGGGGTGCTTTCCCACTTTACAAACATATTGAATCCACCACAGATTTGAAAATTAAAAATGTAAATTAATAAAAGTACTTTGCCCCCTGATTTGAGAAGCACTCATTTATTTAATCAATGCTGCTCCTTCCTAAGCTTAAAGGACTTTGGGGGCTGGGGGGGTGGGGTGGTGGTGGTGGTGGTGGTGGTGGTGGTGGTGGTGTTTTAGCTCTTCTTACTGACTTTTCATGAGGCATTGGGGGTTCATTGATAAAGCCATGTCTCCCTAACAGGAGGCTGGATTCTATCTCATGTCTTGGCCCGTATACTTTCATGTACCATCAGCACTCACTTGTCTTCAAGTGGATGCTTTCATGTAGCTGTGGGGCTGAGCAGGTTTCAATGGAGCTTGCTGAGGAAGACAGACCTGGAAAATAGGCCTGGTGATCAGCTTCTGAAAATCAGCCGTGAAAGCTCCATGGAAAGAGCAGAACTGAATCATACAAATATGTCAGGATCAGCCATTGAGTTGTGGGTCGGTCAAAGGCAGCCAACAACAAGAACAACCACAAATAGTACTTCTGATGGGAAGGCTTTGCACTGGCAGAACCAGCTCTGGCAGCCTGGTATGTCCTTCATTACATTGACTTCAAGTCTGTCTACCTTTCAGCTTAAGCTTCCGCAATAAACATACAGTATCTTTACTCTTCTTTCTTTGGAATTTTCAATCCATGAATATGATACACATTTTAGATTGAAAAACATAGATCAATGATAATGAATAAGCTCAGCATATAAATCTTATACATATTTTGTTGTTTGGATTTAGTCCTAAGTATTTTATGTATTCGATACTATCATAAATAGTATTTTTTAAATTCCAATTTTTCATTGCTAGTATAGAAATACATTTACAGATTTTATTTGGACTTTGTATCTTGTGAGTTTGCTAAACTCACTTTTCATTAGTTCTCACATTTATTCTTTTAAAAGAATCATTTTATTGGGGTTCATACAACTAATCACAATCCATGAATACATCCATTGTGTCAAGCACATTTATACATTTGTTGCCCTCGTCATTCTCAAGACATTTTCTTCCCTATCCCCCCGCGACACTTGATAATTTATAAATTATAATTATATCGTCTACACTGTCCTACATGTCTCTTCACCCACATTTCTGTTGTCCATCCACCAGAGAAGGAGGTTACATGTAGGTTGTTGTAATCAGTTCCCCCTCCCATTATCGCTCCTCTCACCACTGGTCCCGAGGGGTTCATCTGTCCTGCATTCCCTGTGTTTTCCGTTCCTATCTTTACCAGTGTACATCCTCTGGTCTAGCCGGATTTGTAAGGTAAAATTGGGATCTTGATAGTGGACGGAGCAAGCATTTAAGAACTAAAGGAAAGTTGTATGTTTCAGCATTGCTATACTGCACCCTAACTGGCTCATCTCTCTGCAACCCTTCAATAAGGGTTTATCCAGTTGGCTACAGATGGACTTTGAGTCTCCAATCTGTACTTCCCCTCATTTACAATGATATGATTTTTGTTGTTCTTTGACGCCTAATACCTAATACCCTTCGACACATTGTGATCACACAGGTTGGTGTGCTTCTCCTGCCACCTTTTTATCTTCAAGCCTTTAAGACTTCTCAGCTAGATGGCCACTTGTTTATCTACAAGCCTTTAAGACCCCCAACTCTTTATATTTTGATAGCCGGGCACCATAAGCTTTCTTCACCACATTTACTTATGCACACACTTTGTCTTCAGCAACCATGTTGGAAGGTGAGCATCATGGAATGCCAGTTTAATAGAACAAACTGTTCTTGCATTGAAGGAGTACTTGACTAGAGGCCCAATGTCCATCTGCAACCTTAATACTAAACCTATAAATATGTTCACATAGATCTATTTCTCCATTATCATATATAAATATATTTACATATGTATATGCCTGTATTTAAACCTCTATAAATGCCCTTTGCCTCCTAGTTCTTTCCTCTCTTTCCTTTTACTTTTCTCTTGTCCCATTATCATGTTCAACCTTCATCGGGTTTCAGTTATTCCTCTCATCTACATTGTCCTTGATCAAGCCCCACCAGGCATTACATGCCCCTCTCACCATCAATCTTAGGTCACTTGTTCTTTTTTTTTTTTTTTTCCTGTTGTACTCCAAGTCCTTCATCCATACCCCCTGCAGAGTACAATCAGAGACAGAACTTGGCTCAGGTCCTGCCTAAAGCCAGGTTGAGGGCTGAGAATCTGGGTCCATTACCTTCCAATCTGTCTGCCCTAGACTCGGCTGGGAGCCAGGAATGTGTAAAGTGCTGGTGTGTGACAGGTCCTCTGGGGAAGACCGAGGGTAGCAAGAGTCCCACCCCTAGGCAGCAGAGACTCTGGAAAGGTAAAGGGCACAAGCCAGGGGTTTCCAGAAGGCTGTGAGGGGACCATCATCACCACTGGGGCTAGGGAAGCTCAGTGCAGTCCTGGGCGGATGGGAAATGAAAGGGCACCCTTTCAGTCTTGGGAGGTCAGGAGAGGGGTCTGTATTACTACACTCCTAGGGGAGAGGTGGGGCTGGGCAGTTTTGGGAACCTCAGAGGATGGAACACCCTCTCTGCCGCTTATTCTTGAGGACCTGGAGCCCTCAAACATCCCCCTCAGCCCCTCCTTGGTCTTGGCTAGACGTTCAAGGTAGCCAAAGGCGCTGATGCGATTTGCCATGCCCCCGCCTTTCGCAGAGTGGGCGGGCTTCTGCTTCATCCTGGCCAGTTCTTTCTGGTATGCTCATCTTGTCTCAGGTCCTTTTTATTCCCGACAAGGATGATGGGCACATTGTGGCAGAAGTGTTTCACTTCTGGAGTCTACTTCTCAGGAATGTTTTCCAGACTCTCGGGGCTGTTGATGGAGAAGCACGTGAGGATGAATGACATCAGTGTCAGATAAGAAAGAGGCCACAGTCGGTCATAGTCTTCCTGCCCAGCTGTGTCCCATAGAGCCAGGTTCACCTCGATGTCAGTGGAGTATTTCTCAAAGACCATGGATACTTACACCTCTGAGAACAGGTCTTTGCTGAAGATGATCAGAAGGTAAGGCTTCCCACAGGTGCCATCCCCCACACTCACCAGCATCTTTTGGATTGCAGCCATGGCTGGGGCTTGCGCTCCACCTCATCCAGCTGTGTGCCTGAAGCCGAGACTCGATCACTTGTTCTTTTGTCCCTGGGTTTGTCCCTTTCCTTTCCCTGACTCCCCCACTCCTATGTCCTCCCCAAACCATCAGTCCTGTGGTTTTCTCCTCTAGATTGTTTATCCTGCCTATGCTGTCTAGATAGAGGAGTAGAGACAATAACCAGAAAAAACGATAACTGGAACAAAAACAATACAAAGCAAAACAAAACAACAAAAGAAAATAAAAAAGCAAATTGAAAACCACAAAAGAAAATCCTATAGATAGTTCCAGGTCTGTTTGTTGACCTTTAGGAGTATTTTCTGGTCCAGGCTGATGGGGTGCCACGCCATGACCCCAGTCTACTTTTGGTATTCCCTGGGGACTTCATTGCTTTGCTCCCCTTGTTCTGTTGTACACTCTTGGTTTTTCACCTCAGTGTGGTGGGCTCAGATCAGACACAATTCCCACACTGTGTTTCCAGTGCTGTCCCCCATAGTGCTATAGGCCAGTGAGGGACATCGCGTGTCATAGTATGCTGGTTCTATGGTTCTCTCTGTGCATTGGTTTCTCTGAGCAGGAATATCGTACTCAGGGCTTGTTGGCCAGGATCTGTCCTACACTCTATTTCTTTTCCTTAATTTGCGCCTCTGGGTTCTAATCAAACATAATCAGCTTGTAGCTTCAATGCTTGTGTCAGTCTGGGTAGACTAGAGAAACAAATTCACAAACATGCAGATGGATATAAGGGAAAAGTTTATATACAAGATGAATGGAACATTGAGAAAACATCCCAACCCGGTCCAATCCAAAGTCATAAGTCCAATATTAGCCCATATGTCCGATATCAGCCTATAAAGTCTCCTTCCAACTCACAAAGCACATGCAATGACACCAGAACGATCACAAGCCAGTGGGTGCAGAGTCTTGTGTGTCCAGGGGCAGTAGAAGCATCCTGGTGCTGACAGGGGTCTCCCCATGGCTTCTCGTTCCCAGAGCTCAGGGTTCATTAGCGTGTCCAGTGATGGTAGAAGCATCTCAGCATTGGTAGGAGTCTCCACATGGCTTCTCCAGCCCCAGAGTTTTGATTCCATCAGGATAAGCTCATGTGGCTTCTCCTTCGGCTTCTTCAGTCTCAAGGACTCAGGGTCTGTATCGTGTTGCCATGTTGTCTTGTCGGTAGACCGTCTCCAAGAGGCTGAGTTTTGTCTCTCACCTCCATGGGGAAAATATTGAGAGATTTCCCAGAATTCTCAGAGAAAGCCATGCCCACACAGATCTTATTGGTTATCTCCAGATTGACAGGCTAGATTCCATCCCTACACTCCTAGTGCTGAAATTGACACAGATCAGTGACTGCCACAGTGCTGGTTTGTACCCTCGGTGCTGTCCTCTAAAGTGAATTCTTCTGCAGGGAGTGGGAGCTATCCATGTTATTGGAATTGAGGCACTCAGATCTCACTATTGGTTCCCCTCACTCTTCTTTAATGGTGTTTAAAATAAAAGTAAATTAACTATTGGGATTAAAAACAAATCAAAAGTAATTATATTACTGAATGGATTTTTCTCTAATTACTTTGACTGTAGAAGAGGCTGAATTTGACATAAGGCTTTGGTGATTATATAGCTTGCTATAATGTATTACATTTTGCATTTAAGAGATAAACTAAATTCATGTAGGAAAGGGAGATAGGATTACCAAGAGTCAACATGGACCTTTGGGTGATGAAATGTTTTAAAAAACCAGTTGAAGAGAGGAGATGAGCCAGTCAGGGTGCAGTATTGCAATGATGAAACATACAAATTTCCTCTAGTTCTTAAATGCTTTCCCCCTACCTCACCCCTCTAGCACCCCACTATCATGATCCTAATTCTACCTTACAAATCAGGCTAGACCAGAGGATGTACACTGGTACAGATAGGAACTGGAAATACAGGGAATCCAAGAGAGATGATCTCTTCAGAACCAGTGATGAAAGTGGCGATACCGGAGGGTGGAGGGAAGGTGAGGTAGAAAGGGGAAACCGATTATAAGGATACCCTGGGGTATGGACTACAGGAAAATGGCCAAAGGGAGACATTGGACAGTGTAAGATATGACAATATCTTGTGATATACATCACAAAATAATTATGATGTATAAATTATCAAGGTTTTAGGGAGAAGGGTACAGGGAGGGAGAGGAAAAGATGAGGATCTGGTACTAAGGGCTCAAGTAGAAAGAAAGTATTTTGAAAATGATGATGGCAACAAATGTACAAATGTGCTTGACACACAATGGATGGATGGATCGATTGTGACAAAAGTTGTACGAGCTCCCAATAAAATGACTTTTGAAAACCAAAAACACTAGTTGGAGTTGGTAGCATCGCATGTGTATGTACTTAATGCCACTGAATTGTCCATTTAAAACTGGTTGCTTTTAACAAAGCAACTTCCAAAAGATTGTGGAAAGTAGAATTTAAAGGTTTAAAAGAAAAAAAGCTACAAACTTTCTTTCTCATCAAAAGTTCCATTATGGTTAAGAGACTTTTGTAAGCCAGGTTGCTAGCCCACCCCTTAAGACTGAGGGTCATAGGAATTGAATGTCAATCCAGACTTTTTGCATTATTAACTGACGAAAAAAATAGGTATCCCTTTAAAGATCTGTTAGGATTAGGAAACAAAAACCAGTCAGCAGGAGCTAAATCAGGACTGTCAGGTGGATGCCCAATGCTTTTCTATCACTAAGATTTCGTTATCAAAATACTCACAGTATTATTTATTGCCTTTAAGAGGAAGAGCGAACCCCCGTGCATTGTCCTGGTAGAGTAGGTCTCTCTCCTGAAGCTTTCCCAGGGTTTTTCTGCTAAAGCTTTGCTAACTTTCTCAAAACAGTCTTATACTAAGCAAATGTTATCCATCTTTGTCCCTTCAAAGAGCAAACAAAATGCCTCAAGAATTAAAATAACAACAAAAACAACAGTTGCAATGTGAAGACTTTTTGGAAGAAAGACAGGGCATTCCACTTCTTTTAAAGAGTTACAGTCTCGGAAAACCACAAGACCAGTTCTGCATTGTGCTGTAGACTCACTGTCAGTCAGCATCACCTCACTGGATGGTAGCACTTGGTTTTTGTATGACTTTGCCTGTGTCTGAACCACTTCTACGCCTGGTGGCCATGCCTCTGATTATGCTTTGTCTTCACGATCTTACTTGTAAGGCCGTTTTCCATCCCTTTGTACAGTTTTTCCAGGAAATACTTCAGAACTTGACCCTGTTTATAAATTGTTGGTCCTTTTCAATTAGGGTAAGGACAAGATTAAATATTTTCTCGATTAAGTGTTTTTGCAAAGTCTGCTGCTGCAGGCTTCCTCTTCAACACCGTCTTCTCCTTTCTTAAAATGAGCTATCCATTTATAAATGACTGATTCTTCCGAGCATTGTCCCCATAAACTTCTCATGAACAGTCAGTGATTCCACCATTCATTCATACCCAAGCTTCCCCAGAAATCTGATGTCTGTGCTTGCTTCAATTCTAGCAGAATTCATTTTGCTCTGATAAAACTGATGTTTAATCCTTCTAGTGCCTCTGACTAGATCCTGTTCAGATATGTTTTAACAACTTAAATAGGTTTATTTTACAAAATTTGTAAAAATGTTGATACATAGTTTTTTCATAATATACATTTTTCCATGGACTTTTGTTTGGTTTGGTTTGTTGGGTTTTTTTTGTAATTGTTTGAAGTGAACTTGTTTATCACAAGACTCCAAGTCCATTTCAGTTTTACTTTCCTCCTTTTCTCTTTAAGTCACTCAGACCACTGTTTAGATTTGAGGGTGATGGTACCTAGAAGGTCCGTGGACTTTTTTTTTTTTTGGAAGACTCCTCATATGTTATGTTCTTATGTATTTGTTTCCACTCTCTTTGGGTTTAATATGCTGCTGTTGTTGTTGTTTCCACATCACTGCCCTGGTGGGAGTAGGAAGCCCAGCCTTGCTCCTGGAGAGCTGCTTCTGGATTTGAACTGTCCACCCTGTGGGCTGCAGTCCCACACACAACCACTGTACCATCAGGGCTCACCTGTGTTGTTTTTTTTCATGAATATTAGATCATTGGTTTCAGTGTCATCCATTTCAAAATACTTTAGTCCTTTTTCCAAGACGTTATTTGACTTATATGTGCCTTGTTTCCAAACAACTGGGGACTTTATTGTTATCTTTGCATTGATGATTTGGGCAGAGAATCTATTCTGATTTCACATTTTTGAATTCTTTTGAGCCTTTCTCTGTGACCCAGCATGTGGTCAGTTGAATAATCTGTGAACACTAGAGTAAAATACATTTATTCGACAGCTGTAAAGTGCAGTGTTTTATATGTAGGCAGTATAATGCTTAACCTCTGTTCAAACACGTATGTGCTGTGATCTCATAAGGCTTTTGTTTTTGTTTTCTACAAAAGGAAAGCATCAGGTGTTTTGTTAATTATTTCCCCCTAAGAGTCTTATTCCCCAAGCCAAGACACTCTTGCCAGATCACGCATAGGAGAGAGGCAGGTGAGGCAGAGGCCATGGCTTTGGGAAGGGCTCGCAGGACTCCTCTACTTCCTACCTCCTCTGCCTGTCACTCTTCTCCCCAGCAGACACCAGTTCCCCCGTCCTCTACCAGCAGCAGTGGCAAAGAGGATGACCTGAAACAGGCTCCCATCGAGTTGTAAGTTGTAACATGGAGTTTACATAGTAACAAATCCCATGACGTACTATCTTAGAGTGTATCTAGACCCAGCTGTCAGGTTAGAGCCAACTCAGAGACCCTCTGTACTTCAGAATGAAACACCACCTGGTCCAGTGCCAACCTGGGAATTGTTCTGATGCTTGAGCCCATTGTTGTAGCCACTGTTTGCATTCCATCTTGTCAGGGGCCTTCCACTTTTTTCGCTGCCCTTCTACTTTACTAATACCCTTTCCAGGGACTGATCTCTCCTGACATAATGTCTAAAGTATGTGAGACGGAATCTTGTCATCCTCTCAGAAGATTGCTTGCATGTAATATCAAGGATAGTTTTCTGTAATTTGCATATTGTCTTGGGCCACCTTTCTCTGGAATGGGTACAATGTGGATCTCTTCTTGTTGGTTGTTTAGGTAGTAGTCTTTCAATCTCCTGGCATAAAGGAGTGAGTGCTTCGACATCAACTTGTTGACACATTTCAGTTGATATTCCATCAATTCCTGGAGCCTAGTTTTTCTCTAAAGCATGAAATTTTAGCCAAAATCCATGTAGCGTGGAATTTGTTCTTGAATACTGTTGGTTCTTGGTTATCCTGCCTAGTCTATATCGATAGACATAAGAAAAAGGAAAAGGAAAAAGAAAGGGGGAGTCCTATAAATAGTTCGAGGTCTATCTGCTGACCCTTCTGAAGTGTCTTTGCCCTGCCAGCCGATTCTGAGGTCTGTTTGGGGGAATTCCTTGGGTACTTCATTGCTTTGCTCCCCTCTTACTCTGTTGTGCTCCCTTTGTGTTTTGCTCCAGTGGGGTGGGGAGGTGGGAGTGTCAGACCGAGCACACTTCCCACACTGTGTCTCCAGTACTGAGAATCAAAGTCTGTGATGGGAGAAATAATGTAGAACATTGGGCCTGTTATGACACATCTCCCTTACCACCAGAATCTCAGGCCCCTGAGACTTGGCTGGTCTGATAGACCTCCATTACTCTCACTCTTACATTCTTTTTTTTTTTTTCTTCTTGTCTTTTATATAGTTCTTTTTTATTGGAACACAATTCACATATCACACAGTTTAAAATGCAATCACATTAAGAAGAGCTTTGCAATCATCACAATTTCAGAACACTTTCTTCTTTCTCATTCTCATAGTTAGCTCCCCTTCCCCCCTCCCCCATCCTTCCTGCTATGTCCCTGGGTAATTATTAATCCAGTGACTGTCTTTGTAAATTTACTTGTCCTAGTTTACATTTGCAGAAAGTCATACAAAACACAAGCAAGAAGAAAAAAAATCAACAATGATGAAACAAAATAGAAAATTCTTGATTGAAAAGAAAGTACAAAATATTAAAATGAAAATAACTTTGAAATGGGTCAAAAAGGCGATCAAGTGATAAAAATGTCTAACTTCCACCTTACCATACCTGCCATAATCAACTTTACAATGTTCTCTGTCTGATGACAAGGCTATTCACATCCCTGGACTATGGTCAGAAGGATTCACAGGAGGATTAACCCATGTGGAGACTCTGCGAGGGGGTCTCAGGTTTGCAAATAATCCAGAGCTTTCAGCAAACCAAGTGTTCACAATCTGAGTTCTGATACCATTCCCTCCTTAGGATTTGGATTTTATTTTTACTTATTTATTTATTTTTAAATAATTTTATTGGGTGCTCTTATAGCTATTATAATATTCCATATATCATCTATATCAAGCATATTTGCACACATGTTGCCTCATTCACTTCCAAACATTTTCCACTTGAGCCCTTGGTATAAGCTCCTCTTTCCCCTAAACTATTTTTGTTTTAATGAATCACTTTATTGGATACTCATACACCTCCCCTCACAATCCATACATACATCAATTGTATGCAGGCCACATTTGCACACTTGTTACCATCATCACTCTCAAAACATCCTCCCTCCACTTAGGGCCCCAGTACCAGCACCCCATATTTCCTCCTCCCCCACAAACCCTTAATGATTTGAAAATTGTTAATTGCTTTTTCATATCATTCACTGTCCAATATGTTCCTTCACTCACTTCCCTGTTGGCCGTGCCCCAGAGAGGAAGTTATATGTAGATCCCTGATATTGGTTCCCCCTTTCTACTCCACCATCCCTCCACCCTCCCAGTGTCACCACTCCCACCACTAGTCCTGAGGATCATCTATCCTAAATTCCCCACGTTTTCGACTCCAGTGTACATCCCCTGTTGTAGCTGGACTTGTCTGGTAGAATTGGGAGCATGATAGTGGGTGGGCGGAAGCATTTGAGAACTAGAAGAAAGTTGCATATTTCATTGTTACTACACTGTACTTTTACTGGCTCATCTCCTCCCAGCAACCCCTCTGTATGATGTCACTTCCCCAATCTGTTCTCCCCGCTATTTATAATGATATAGTTCTAGTTCTTTGATGCCTGACACTGGATCCCTTCAACACTTCGTGGTCACACAGGCTGGTGTGCTTCTTCCATGTGGGCTTTGTTGCTTCTGAGCTGGATGGTCATTTGTTTACTCAAGCCTTTAAAACCCCAGACGCTATATCTTTTGATAGCCAGGCACCATCAGCATTCTTCACCACATTTGCTTATGCACACATTTGTCGTCAGTGATCATATCAGGAAAGTGAGCACGCAATGTTATGCTTTTTAGTTCTTGGAGCCTGATAACTCATCCCTTTGTCACCTCATGGTCCCATATACTGGTGTGCTTCATTCATATGGACTTTGTTCATTCTTACATTCTTAAACTTAAGTAAGCAATTGAAGTTGGTGTTAGTGGGACAGTTGGTCTGAAAAGTGACAGTTCACGTAAGCCTCTGAGCCAGCTAAAATGACCAGAAGAACTGCAGGTATATTTAAAAGGAGGCCCCAAAGAGATGTTAAGTGGAACATTGGTATGCCAGTGGACTAGAATCAAGAAGATTCCCTGACAATGGAGTGATATTGGCAATTCAAGAGCATAGTATTTCATTAAATATATTATAGTATGTAACATCTGATATTGCTCTATAGATCAAGATTCAGTGCCAGAAACTAGGTATTACATTTTAAACAAGAGACTAATATAGGGGGGGATTGTGGTTACAGATAAAGTACATTTCTAGGCTTGGCCTATATGAATGAACAAGAGTTGATCTGTCCATGGAGCTGTCCCTGAACTAATGGTCAAAGCACAGAGCTCAAGCCAGTGCTGCACTCGTCATGCTAGCGGCAGTGTTAAGAAGGGAGAATCTCTTTTCCTCTTCATTCTTCCAACTGCTACCACACTACTTCTAACTGATCAGACCCACCTGTGAAGCTAAACAGTACTTGAAAGGTATATAGCAATGACTCTGAGCCTTCCAAATGCCCTGACCTTTTCATATATAGTTCACGTTGTGGCGATCCCCCAGCCATAACATTATTTTCTTTTTTTTTGTTTTGTTTTGCTTTTGGGGCATCACTATCCTATAGTGATCGTGGGAGCTACCCAGCCTTGCTCCTGGAGATCCGCTGCTGGATGTGAACTGCCAAACCTGTGGACCACAGTCCTACACTCAACCACTATGCCACCAGGGCTTAGCCCGCCATAAAATTATTTTCATTGCTACTTCATAACTGAAATTTTGCTACTGTAATGAATCAGGCAACCCCTGTGAGAAGATTGTTTGACCCCCAGGTTGAGAACCACTGGTGGCTAGGAGTTTCAGTTTGGGTTTGGTATACGAACTTTAAAAAATACTTTTCCAGTATGAATGGAATGGAAGTGAAGCCAGGAGACCAATTCACTGATTCAGTCATGCCCTTAGGAGCCCTGCAGGCGTCGGGGCTGCTCATCGGGCTGCTTTCTGCGTGGGAGACAGTTCAAAACCACCAGCGGCTTCTTGGGAGGAAGATGGGGTTTCTCATAAAGAGTTACAGTCTTGGAAACTCACAGAGGCAGTTCGACCCTGCCCTGTAAGGTCGTTAGGAGTGAGTACTGACTCTGGTGGCCTAGAGTTTGGTTTGGGGCTTTTATGATGCTGTTATAGAGCCCTAGTGGTGTTTCATTTAAGCCCTAGGCTATCAACCAAAAGATTAGTGGTTCAAATTCACCAGCTATTCTGAGGGAGAACAAATGTTGCAATCTGTATCTGTAAAGGTTATAACCATGGAAACCCTATGGGCCAGTTCTTCTCAGTCTTACAGGATTGCTGGCAGTCTGAGTCAACACACCAGCAGTAGGTTTTGTTTGTTTCTAACTTTTATCAGACTGGTAAACTCAAAATCTAGTGTTCTTTTAACTGAATGCAGATGAATTACAGAGAATTCAATGGTATTCTAAATAAACTGTACTGTTGTTTTTCCTTAACATTTCCATTAGCAAATAAAATGTTTAATTAAGACTTTGTTTTCTGTGCCTTTTTGTTTCAACTACTAAATGAGCATATTATGAACTGAGATTTAAATGTCCAAATCAATCCACTAATGGTTATATGTAGGTTTAATTAATATTTTAATATTTGTTGAAGGCATACAAGATGTCTGACATTACCTTGGTAACTTTAAATTTTTAATAAGCAGCTTACCAAGGTTGATATTAATTAATTCCAAGATCATTTTTAAAGATGATCATGAAATCAGCGTATCTCATAACCAAATGCATATGCAAGGCTTTCATTAATTTTAGTTGTATTTCTTAACATATATCCTAGGATACTCTTTGACACAGTTTGAAGTGTTGCTAGTGATTCAGATCTTGATGTAAACATTTCAATGATATTTTCAAGGGCACAAAGCTAAATATAGCTTTCTGCAGCATTGCCTTTTTCACGACACTGTGTTGATCTGTTTCTGGGCTCTCTCTTTCTCCCTCTGTTTACATTAGAAATAAGATGGTATGGAATCAACAAAAGCAGGACCATTTGCCCACTGCTCTCTAAATGGCTTTTGGTGTGCTCTAAGCTACTGAGATCCATTGGTGTTTTCACAGCTGCAGATGATTTGCATTCAAGGGAAAATAAAAACAAACACAAAGAAACTGGTCAACTATGATGTGATTGTGAGCCTGAGCGTTAGCAATGACAATGTTCAGCGCCAGAATTTAGAAGGTGTCTGATGTTTAAATAGCTTCACTGTGACACTCTGAGGCTAGTACTTTTTTGTGTCAAATGGGCTGTGTTGGTGATTTATAATGAATCTGTATTTGATATTCACTTCAATTTTCTGCTTGCTGTTTGCATTAGAAATAATTCATTGCAAAGAACTCTAAAATAGGACACAGACTCCAAGATTACATTCTGTAAATATTCTCATAGGATCTTCTCAGAGCTCCTTTAATACAGAGATCAGTTCCTTTAATATTATTTTACTATGACTCAATTGTTAGTTTATTCATCTGTATTAGTAAACATGCTTGTTGGAAATTGGCTCGTTAACAGTTAGCTGGCCTCACAGGTATTTTCTTTTTGCCCAGACATAAGGTTTGCTAAGACGTGGAAAGCTCCCTCTTGGACTGATTATCTCTCCATAAAGATACCCTCCTCCGGTCAGTTCTCTGAATGACTGTGATGAATGTAGACCAGTGAAATAGTTGAGTGTCAGTCATTCCTGGTCCCCACTCTCTTCCAGGATTTTTCTCAGAGGTTGTCTTTGGTCACTGGGGGTCTGTAGTGCTTCACTAAGCCAGCTTAATCTGTGCTGTTTTGATTGCCAGCCAGCTTACAAAGTAATTTGCAAGAGGGTGAATGACTGACAAAAAATCAGAAATTTGTAATTAAGAGTATTTTTACTGTATTTGGGAATTATAAAATGTTCAGTAATGAAATATCCTTTAATCCACTTTTTATTTTATTTTCCCTCTTCTCAGGTGGGTCTCCTTACTTAGCAAGTAAAATAAATGAAGCTAAAGATTTGTTAGAATCAAGTACCAAACATTAATTGATGCCCAAGCAGGACCCTCAAGAAGGAATCCGGCGGAAATCGTGCTGCAAACATCCTGCAGATCAACCTGTACTACAGTCTTCGTGATCTTCAGACATGGACTGTCAGGCTACTCAGCAATAAAAGATCAACGACCTTGCTTTTCAACATGTCTTTTCAAGAAAGCCTCCTCAAATTCAATAAGGGATGATGGTTGTGCCATGAGAGGCCAGCACGTCCTCCCAACACACACAACATTGGGCAGAGTGTACACACGTCAATGATGCCACTGGGTTTCATGAACAGTGTAGGGCTGCTCTTGCTGGGTCTGTTTGTACTCCGTCCATATCTGGTTCATAATGATAACCCTCAGAGGAGGGATGTTTCCTCAGAGGGATTGAGGAAGCTGCCCCTCTAAGATTCTCTAAATTTTAGTTTATAGACCAAACATTAGCGTCCACCTTACAGAGAAATCACCTGACACTTAATGGAATTTACTAAGTGGTATTTTGTTAAGTGGCAGTTAGGACTTGTTAAAGAGCTCTATTCTCCCTGAGACCCTATAGCCAAAGCATGAGAATGTGAGAAGCTACTAAAATGATTAAAGATTTACAATATGAGCCCTCTGAGGAAAGGCTGAAAAGAGTTGGGAAAAGGCTGAAGGGTTTGAATTTAATTATAATCTGCCAGTACTGTGTCTTTATTTAATTATTCATCCCACAGATAGTTATTGAGCACCTATGATGTATAAGGCACTGTACTGGGCCCTCTGAGGGTTATCATTATGAGCCAGATGTAGATGCGTCCTGACCTGAAGGACTTAGATTGAGAAGTGAGATGAATCACATAAGGACTCTGTGATTAGAGAGGCAGGGAGTGTATGTGTGTGTGTGGTCTGTGCTCCTGGTGGTGCAGTGGATTAAGTGTTGGGCTGCTCACAGAAAGCTTGGCGGTCCGGATCCAGCTGCTGCTTTTTAGTAGAAAGGTAGGGTTGGTGGTCCCAATGAAGAGTCAGTCTCAGACCCTGTGGGGCAGGGCTCCTCTGTCCCGTAAATTTGCTATGAGTCAGAATCATTTATCGGAGGATAGATGATAGGCTAGAGAAGTTGCAAAGAATAAAGAATGTGTTACGCTACTGCAGCCGGGAAAGCCTGATAGAATAAGTGGCCCAGCGCTGAGCATTTTAAAGGTTAGCATGACTCCTATGCGACTGTGAGTCATTCACGCTTCCTGAAGCAGAAGCAGCAGAAACACATCTATCTAATTGGTGTGATGAGAATATTTCCCAGAATCAAAAGCTGGAGAGACGCTGTCAGAGGGCCAGCCCCGTGATGCCCTTGCTGGCAAGTCACTCTCCCAAATAGACCCTGGGCAGTACCACCACCTGGGCAGTTTTCCCAAAGTGGGAAAACTGGTTCCTGGACGGAGGACCAGTAGCCCCAAGAATGCCTTTACACATCCTCAGCTTATACTCACGCACTCCAAATGATCACTGTATTTATCTAAAAGTCACATTTTAATATTCTGGACGTGTCAGTTTAACCCCAGTGCTTCAGGCATTCTCAGCCTTAGCACAGTTGCCATGGGGGCCTAGTGTTTCTCTGTCATGGGACATTAGACTCAGGTTGTGCACAGTAGCAATGATTAGCAACCTCCCTAGCACCTCCTCAAGGCTAGAACTACAACTGTACTCCAGTCATGACATCCCAGCAACCAAAAATGTCTCCAGACATTGCCAAGTCAGGGTCAAAATGCCTGTCGAGAACCACTGCTCTGAGGATTGAATGACTATGCATTTCTTTTGCACATGAAACAATGGTTAGATTTTAAATTGATTGTAAATCATCTTCAAACTCACTGCTATCACATTGTCAACCAGCGTCCCTATAGGATAGGATAGAACTACCCCTGTGCTTCTGCGACTGTGACTGTTCACTGGGTAGAAAACCTGCCTTTCTCCCTCGAACAGCTGATAGAATCGAACTGCTGATCTCTCAGGTCATAGCTGGATGCATAACCACTACGTCCCCAGGTCTCCTGAGTCAATAACATTTGAATCTTGCCTGGAAACATGCATGTTGCAATTTTCCACTGCATTAGTATTTTACTTTTTTTGGTTCACTATGATCTCTACTGAGAAAAGCAGATCTCCACGTATCCAAAGTCAAGCCATAGTTTAAGACCAAGTTCAAATGTAGCCGTCCTTTTTCTGGTGCTTTCAGCAACAATAATTTGAATTGCCAACTCTTTGAGAGCCGGGACCAGTCTCATGCACTGACAAATTGGCACACAATAAATATTGGTTAAACGAATGAACATCCCCAACATTTTATTCTTCATATATGGCACTCAGAGCTTGATACCTTGTGAAACAGCTGTTTATGTACCTGCCATGCTTCTACTAGGAGCCTTGGTGGCATAATGAATTGGGCATTAGGCTGCAAACTATAAGGTCGGCAGTTCAAAGCCACTAGTCACTCTTCAGGAGAAAAAGGAAGCTTTCTACTCCCCTGGAGATCTGCAGTCTCTGAACCCACAGGGGTAGTTCTATAGGGTCGCTGTGAGGTCAGATTGACTGGATGGCATCGAGTTTGTTTTCTGTTGTGGTGTTTCTCCTACAGAGCTTGAGAACCTTTGGGGTAAGAATCTGGTTCCTTCTCTCTACATAGGAAGGAGCACTTGCACTTAGTAAATACCACACATTTCTTTGTACTAAGGAAATGCTCTGTCTCATCTGTGAAATCCGGGTGGTGCTGTGAGTTAGGTGGTGGACTGCCATCCGCCAGGTCAACAGTTCAAACTCTAGGCTCTCCACAATGGAAAGATGGGGGTTTTTTGCTCCCATAATGATGTACAAAGCCTTAGGAACCTCTGTCCGGCCACTATGGGGTGGAATTGACTTGGCAGCAGTGGGTGTGCTATATGGGCTTCTTATTTCAAACACTTGCTGCTAATTTGGAAAGTTGTGCCAAGCAATGTCAGAACACCATATTGATTGACACAACATCCTCCTAACCTATATTCTTGAGTACTTGAGTCACGTCGGCATTAGCTTGGGATTCCCGTCTCAAGGAATGGGTTTCCTTCCCATTTTCCTGCTAAGACTCAGAGCCCGAAAAATGGTTTCAAAGGTTTTCCTTCCAGATCCATGACCTTGGACAAGTAATCTACGCATCTACACTTGACTTGTTTATAAAGTAATCTAAGGCTTGATGTGAGAGGCAAGGATGTGCCACTGAATCACATGACAAGTGATCAAAAGAATCTAGTGACTGACTGACTGTTGGATGAATTGGAAAAATTTAAGGGTACTTTTAATTTGGGTTTGAAGTGTTTCCAGGAGTCATTTGCTTTCGAAGCTTCCATTTGGTCAGTCTGGTTGGGATGTCGATCTGTACAGCTTCAACTGGGGCTTGCGAGTCCACTTCCTGTGAGGGCAAATGATCCTGGCTGTCAACCGGGACATTAGTCAGGACTGTCAGCCAAGGATTTCCATTCCTCAGTGTGCGTGTGGGTTTCTCCACAGGACTGCTTGAGCATCTTCACA
>PVJH01038206.1:0-17296 GCA_004026705.1 Nesogale talazaci | reverse complement strand
GGGCACTGTGAGCTGGGACTGACTAGACACTGGGGGTGGGGCAGGGGCATGGATGTATGTGAAAACAGCTATTCCAAAGACGGGATGGGCATCTTAGGAGGCAATGTGTTTGTGAGAAAGGAGAGGAAGGGGAGACTGGCCGCACAGCCAGTCGGTGTCTCTACAGGGCACCCGTGGACCCTGTGGAGCTGGCCTGTGCGGGCCTGTGCACCTGCCCCACCAAGCTCACTGGTGATCAGTGGTGATCCCTTCCTGGCTGAGCAGACCCCCGTTCTGTCGGTGCAGTTCCGTCTGCCCCTTCATCTGCCGACAGGCGTGTAGGATGTTTGCCTGCTGTGCGAGGTGCTGCCCAGAACGGTGGCGCGCCAGTGTCCGGGTCTCCTCCGCTCAAGTCTTTCCAGGTGCAGACTGAGGAGTGGAAGTCCTGGGTCCTCCACATGTCTGGCATCCACACCGTCTGGTACTTTCTGTGTCCCTGTCACCTCACCCACACTCACTCACGGACATCCAGTCGCTGCTGACCCCAAGCGACACCCTCGCCCCCCCGGGACAGGGTAGATGGGACCCTGTGAGTTTCCCAGGCGGGAGTAGAAAGCCTCGTCTTTCTCCCGCAGAGCAGCTGGTGGTTTCGAACCGCCCACCCTGGGGATGGCAGCTCAAGGCTCCACCCACGGCACCGCCATTCTCCTGAGGCTGGAATGGGATCTCACTGTGGTTCAGGATGCTGAACGCCCTTCCAGGGCTTGGGGGCCATTTCAGGGTCCTCTTTGACGAAATGTTTATGTGAGTCCTTGGCCTCCCCTACCCCCCCTTTTTTTTTTTTTTGACTGGATTGCCTTTGGGTTATTAAGTCGTGTGTAGTCAAAGTTTTGGTGTGGATTTCGAAGCTCGCGTCCCAGCCAGCGCCTTATCTTGCGACTTGTTCGTTAAACGTCCTCGGGTGAGCACACAGGGAACGACGCGGTCATGTCGGCGGCGGCTGGCTGTGGGCGCCTTTGTTCTCCTGCCGGAGAACTGGCTGGGAGCTGGGCCTGCTTGACCTGTGAAGACTTGGGGTGTGAGGTTGTGCATCGAGGCCCCCAGTCCCCACCCCACCCCCCACCCCATTCTGTTGTGTCGCAGCCTGCCAGAGAGGACCGTGCCGCTTCGTGGGGGGTTCTTGCACCTTCTCCTTCAGTTTCGTTGTGTTGTGGACAGGGATCTGTCGATAACACGACGTTTAACCCAGGCAGCATCTTTCACACGTGCAACCAGCTTCCTGCCCCCAGAACCCACCCTCCCAGCTCCCTCGGCAGCGCCCCCTCCCCTTCCGCCCCAGGGTCCATGGTATGGCGTTTGTTCTCTCGCGACAGACGCATCTCTGCTCAGCCTCCTGGCGGTGTGCTTCAGGACTTCCTTTCTCTTGAAGGCGAATGGTCTGTGGCGGGCAACGTCCACGTTTTGCTGGCCCATCCATCAAACTCTTGATGGACGCTTGGGGGACTGCTGATAGATCTGGTGGTGGACATTTGGGGGTTGACGATGGATCTGGTGGTGGACACTTGGGGGATTATTGATGGATCTGTTGGTGGACACTTGGGGGATTATTGATGGATCTGGTGGTGGACACTTGGGGGGTTGTTGATGGGTCTGTTGGTGGACATTGGGGTTGGTTATAGATCTGTTGATGGGCACTTGGGAGGTTAATCTCGTGGTGTATATTTGGGTGGAGAGGTTAATGGATCTGTTGGTGGACACTTGGTCTTTGGGCCACATCTGCCCACTTAGCCTTAAGGGGGGATCTTGCACTTATCCCTAGGTCTATGAGACCCCAGGCACAAAAGCACATGTAACTCCCAAGCGTCCCTCCTTTCTTGGCCGGTGTGCCGCCCATTCCCTTTGCCCTGGGAGGAAGTGTTCCCGAAGGAGGACTGCAGGCCCTGCTGCCACTTAGGAGGGCCTGGCGGGGACGCACTCAGCTCTGAGCCGAAAGACTGAGGTTTGGGTCTGTCCAGAGGTGCCTTGGAAGAAAGACCTGGCCACCCGCCTTCCACAGAGTCGCCCTTATGAACTCTGCATAGCCCACTTCTGCCCTGGCATGCTGGGGGGGAGGGGGTGTCCCCAGTCTGACTGCCGTGGAACTGATACTGATACAGATGAGCAGGCACCGGTCACCCCCAGACCAGGACAAGAGGGCTACGTCCTCACGCACACTGACCAGGGGCCCTGTTCGATTTGGAGACCATGGTTCCCAGGGGCTGCTGTCGGCCCCGAAGAGGATCCGTGCACACTCATACCGGGGTTTGCAGTAATGGGGGACTCTGAGCATTTTGAGGGAGCGGGCAAGCAGGCTGGACTTGCCTCCTGGGTTGCTGTTCAAGGTGTGCAGGCTCATCCCCCTCCCCTCTGCGACCTGGCTTTTGTTGTTGACGACATTTCATTGTGCTTGTAGTGAAAGCTTACTTATCTCGTCCTGTTACTGGGGGCTCGTACAACTCTTTCCCCAGTCCATCCATCCACTGGGTCAAGCACCTTTGTACATTTGTCGGCATCGTCGTTCGAGCCCGTGGTTGTGACCGCTTATTTCCCAAGTGAGGTTCCCGGTTGACAGTTTCCACACAGCTTGACCGGCGACACGGGGGACATTGCCCACCCGCCGCCTGTCGAATCGCTCCTTCAGTGCCTTCTGGTGGTTCCATTTCCAGCGCTCTAGTTTCCCTGCCCTTCGTTTCGAGTCCACGCTGACCTTTTGGTCTCCTGCAGACGGCTTTTTAAACAGAGAGCACCAGACTCCTGGGGGTACCAGTCATCGCATGCCTCCCTCTGGCTCTCTCACAGAAGGTAACCTCCGGGGCTCCCCTCAGTCTCTGGTGATCCGGTTAGCCTGGCTTTCCTTGTTGGGATTTTGTTCTTTGTGTCTCTCCCCTGCTGCCTGTCAGGGCAGCGGCTGGTGGGAGTCGGGCACCAGCTAGTTCTTCTGGTCTCGGCCTAGACCAGGCTGTGGCTCGCCCGGTCCATCTGCCTTGTAGACTTGTCTCCTCCGAAACATCGGTCACCTTCTTCCCGGGGTGATGGGTGAGCAGGAGCCCACAGTTGTGTCGTGCAGCCCCAGCGTTCCTCCTTCTTCTGCGCCTCACCCCATCCTTTCCTGCCACCTCTCTCTGACTTCGCTTTCCCTCTGGGCATCTCTGCCCTGGTCAGCAGCTCCTCCTCGACTCAGTTCCCCTTTCTCCCAGTCAGCTCTGTGTCCCGACTGATGTCCACCGTCAGCACTTCCCCACACGCCGCAAAATAAAACGGAGACGTTGCCAGCAAGTGGGTCGTAGCCCCACGGCAAGCCCATGCCTTGCTCCACTTATAGGAACACGTGGCCTTTTCGCCATGGACCTACCCAGCGGGTGTCCGTGACCTGCTACGACATCCAGCTGAGACCCCCTTACCTGGCACTCACATTCCAGGGGCTGCACCTACCGCTCAGAGACCGCCCCTCTTCCTCCCAACTCACCCTGGGGTCTTGCCTCAGGCCTCAGGCCTCGGTCCCAGCAGCGCCCACAACAGACCTCGAGAACTGCCCCGTCAGCCAGCCAAACCAACAAGGGCAAAAAAACCAAGGCAGGTGGCCGTCAGAGCTGGAGCCCCAAAGCACCTCACTGCCATCAGGTCAATTCTGACTCTTGATAATTTATAAGTTATTATTACTTTGCCATACCAATGTCTCCCTTCACCCACTTCCCCGTTGCCCGTCCCCCAGGGAGGAGGTCACATGGAGATCCTTGTAATCAGTTCCCCCTTCCTCCCCCACCTCCCGTCCACCCTCCCGGTATCGCCACTCTCACCCCTGGTCCTGAAGGGATCATCCATCCTGGATTTCCTGTTTCCAGATCCTATCTGTATCAGAGTACATGCTTTGGTTTAGCCAGATTTGTAAGGTAGAATTGGGATCATGATGGGGGGGGGAGGAGCATTAAAGAACTAGTGGAAAGTCGAATGTTCATCGTTGCTACACTGCACCCTGCCTGGCTCGTCTCCTCCCCACGACCCTCCTGTAAGGGGGTGCTGCTTCACCTACAGATGGACTTTGGGTCCCCAACCTGTACCCCCCATCTATAATGATAGAACTTTCAGTTCTTTGATGCCCGATCCCTTCGACACCTCAAGGTCACCGGGGCTGATGTGCTTCTTCCATGTGGGCTCTAGACGGCCGCTTGTCCACCTCTACGGAGGCTTTCAATCTTCCCGGGCGTGGAAAGCCTCTTTCTCCCCTGGAGGAGCCGCTGGTGGGCTCAAACAGCTGGCCGTGGTGAGCAGCCCAGCACAGGGCCCACCGTGCCGCCATCAGGGCAGAGGCGGTGTGCAGAGTCTAGCTCTGAAGCCGGGGTGGGGGTGCCAGGCCGGGTGGTCACCACAGTTATTAGATGCCCCGAAGTCGGTGCTGACGTACAGGGACCCCAGTGAGCGTGGCACAGTTCCGGGGCGTTGTCGGTCGAGGCTGCCATTTTTGCAATCGGCGCCCTGCTGGCACAGCAGCTGAGCACTCAGCTGCACCCCAAAAAGCCGAGCTGTATGGGGGAGAAGGACCCGGCAGTCCTCTCTCCTGAGGTTCCCCCAAATCCCAAACCCTGATTCCCACCCCGAGCGGCCCTGTAAGAATGGAGGACTGTCCGGTCCTTATGGCAAGCAGACCGCCCTGTCTCATCTTCTCTCCCCACTCCCCCAGCACCTGGCGGTTCCCCAGAGCTGGGCTTCAGGGTAGTGTAGCCAGGACCACAGCCTCCCTTGGGAACTGAACGGGGCAGTCCCCCACTGTGCCGCCTGGGCGTGGTCTAGTGAACATGGACTTGACTGTCACCGAGGGGGTGGGGATCATCCTTGTAGGACCCCACAGTGCAGCGGACCCCCTTACTGAGTGAGTCCCCCCAGCCCCCGATCTTTCCTTTGGCAGCCTGCACTCCCTGTCACCCCGCCAGCTCCTTGTCCCTGTAGAGAGAATGGGGTTCAGCCCCCCAGACCAGGTTGAGGCCCCTACACGTGCTAGTGCCTGGCGCGAAGCCTGGAACTTGGGGACGAAGGCAGAGAAGAATTCGTGGTGGTGGGGGGGTGGTGGCAGGGGGCTTTTCCTGGGTGAGACCAGGGCAGCCTCAGTGGGACGGGGATGAAGCTGACACAGCTGGGAGCCCCATCACCGCTTTCTGACGGACTCCAGCAGAACTGCCTCCCGCAGGTGGGGGCTGTAGCAGACTTTGATCTTCTCACAGTCCAGGAGGTGAAGGGTCCGATTTCAGGGCGCCAACCTGGGGTAGAAGGCCCACTCTCCCTGTCGGTTCTGGGGGAAGGGCCTGGCCTCTTGATTGGGCTCCTCCGTCTGTCTGTCTGCCCCAATCTGGGCAGGCTTCGATGTCTGATCTGCACTCTTTTAGATTGAGCCACGGGGGCCTTCCGCTAACCCCACTCCGTTAACATAACAAAGGCCTCCTCCCTGGAGGATTATAGCTCTTGGTTTAGGACTGAGTAGAGGCCAGTCCCTGAAGAAGGACTTGAGCTTGGTAAAGTGGAGGTGCCATGAAAAGGGGGAGGCCCCAATAAAGCGGATTGACACTGGTGCCTCTGTGGGCTGGGGCATGGAGGGGCCAGTGATGTTTCCTTCTGGAGTGCATCGGAGCCCACTCGATGGTCCCTAATGTGTTCTTTTGTGTTTGTTTTGGGGGGGGGTCATCACTGCCCTCTGGTGGCCGTGGGAGCTACCCTCGATGGCCCCTAACTGTCCCAAGGACTGGCCCCAAAAGGTGGCTTCCTCAGATCAGCTTTCTGTGTGAACAGCGAGCCCTTAGCCACTGTGACCCTGCCCCCCAGGCTTTTCTCAACACCATCCAGTCACACCCATGAGTCCACCCCCCAAAATAAAACAACCCCACCGAACCAACCCCAAACTCACTGTCCTCCAGTCGGTCCCGGCTCATGCAAACAGCCGCCATCACAAAGCCCACTGCTGCCAAATTCCTCTGGATTCATCAAGTCCCTCTAGGAGAGCGGTTCTCAACCTGTCAGCCTGTGGCCACGACCCCTTGGGGGGTGGGGTGGGGTGGAAGTCACACCACCCTTTCCCAGGGGTCGCCCGATTCACGAGCAGAAAAGCCGTATCTTTTTTCTTCCTTTCTTGTTTCAGGCGCATGCAAATGAGGTCCTATTTATTCCAACCAGCCAAAGCTCCTCATCTTGCACCCATCTGCTCATGCATTGTCTTTTTAAAATTTTTTTTAACGTTTTAGCAGTTTTATTAGCACTTCATCCACATGTCATACAACTCAATAATGCAGTCACATCAAGTACGGGTGTCACCACGTCCAACTCTAGAACATCTCCTTCTCCCTGGTTGGAAGCCGCCTCTTTCTCCCAGGGAGCCAGGCTGGTGGTTTTGAACTACTGGCCTCTCGGTTGGCATGACTGGCCTGTGGTGACCCCTGATCTGGTAAGAGCCCCCGCCCATCAGCCCTGGAGGCGCCCTCCTGTCCCTTCCGGCCAGGGCGCCCCCTAGCGGTGGCCGGAGACCAGTGCTTTGTGGCGCCCCCTTGTGGGTCCCGGTAGAACTGCACCCACCGTGCTTGCTATGAAGCCCTGACATAACCAAACCCAACCCTGCCGAAAAGCACGCCAAGCCGCTTATCACGTGGAAGCAATCATCTTGAAAGACATTATCGACCCCCCCTTCCTCTTCCTGCACCAGCTTCCCGTTTCTTAGATTTCACTTGAGGCCCAGCCTCCCCCAGGCAGCACCTCCAGAGACAAGCCACGCTGCCCGGCTAAGGGAAAGAGTCGATGTCGTGGGGGGGGGTGCCTTTCATGCAGACGCCCACGTCTGCGACGGGTCCATTCTGCAGTTCAGGGGTCACACTCCCGGGGCTCACATTCTGCCCCCAAGCCTCACATCGGAGTTTTGCCCAAGTGGTACCCTCACCCTTCTGGCACTGTCACAGAACAGAGGGCTGTCAGCCTGGTGGCTTCGCCACTGCGTGTCCAGGGGCTGGGCCTTCTGGAAGTCAATCTCCAGACCTTTCTTCCTGGGCGCCAGTGGTAGCTGAGCACGTGCGATCAGACCAACCAGAGCAAGGGCAGCCATTCTTGGGAGTTTCCTTCCTTCGCCGATCCAGTTAGCGGCTCCTAGGAGTTTCTATAAATGGGGAGGCACAGGCTATTTCGCACCAGGCTTCTCTGGCCCTGCAGAATGCCCTGCGATCCGGCACACCCTGGTGTGTGTCTGTAGTGCATTCTCCTTATTCCCAAGCGGCACTGCGTGGCCATCCCAGTTTATCCATTTCTGCTGATGGATGCCTGGGCCGCCGCCACCTCTTTGGGGCTCTGCTGAACGGGGCGGCGTGTATTTAAGGGTGTCTCTGGACATGTTTCTCACGTCTCTGGAGTAAAATACCTCAGAATGAAACTGCTGGGTCTTATGTGGAAGGTGTGTGTATGTTTGGTTTTCCTTCAGTCTTTTCATTCTAACTGGGGACAAGATGTCCAGTAGAAAAACCATTCTGGGAGCTCGTTGCACAGCTGACAGGGTAGCATAGCCCCACAGGGTTTTCGAGGCCACGCCCTTTAAGGAAGCACGTGGTCTGGGCATCGTGTGACCTGTCTTTCTCCCAAAGAGCAGCTGATGGGTTCCATCCGCTGGGCCACCAGAGCCCCCTTTCTGCCTCAAGTAGTGGCCGCCGCTCAAGAATGCCAGGCCAGAGGGTGGGTGTCTCGGATTCCCTGGACCTGCCGCCTCGGGAACGCAGAGTGGCTGCTGCAGCCCCGGCCATCGCCAATGCGTTTCCCACGAGTCTTGGGGGAGCGGGGGCAATCCGTCGTCCAGTTTGCAAGTCTCAGTGTCGTGGTGTTCGTTCTGTGGAGGGGGATCCATGGGGCTGTTGACCACCCGCCGTGTGTGCATCCCACCCTCGGTCAGCGCTCGCCCGTTCCTCATCAGCGAGCGTTCAACGGCAGTCCAGAGCCTCTCGAGGTGCTGATTCTTGGGCAGGCCCGCAGCATTTTACAGCTGCACCCAGAACTGCGGCAGGGGCGGCGAAGCGGGACAGGGAGACACCTGGGAACGGCACAGGGGTGTCCGCAGTGGCCTCGGTGCGGCCATTAAGAGCGAGGCACCAGCCACTCTACAAAGTCTAGGGAATTCCGTGGACACACCAGAGGTCACAAAAAATAAAGGTGGTGTCCGCTTTAATCGCTCCTGAAACTGCTCTTTCTCTTCCTTTTGAAAAGGCCTGGCCAGCAAGGCGAGGAACCCACATGCATTGCCTCCCCTCCTTTTCTGGCGGTGCTGTCAGGGAAACAGACGGCCCACCGCAAGGTTTGGTGGTTCAAGCCCTCTGAGAAAGAGGAGACAGCCTGCTTGCGTCCCAGAGACCCCACGTAGGGCAGGGTCTCAGTGAGTCGGGATTGGCTTTGGAAATAGACGTGTCGGACAATAGGTGTTGATAGGTGCCAACCAGGGGGTCCCGAGGTCGTCGCCACCCCAGGGGGCAGGGGGGCATGGCCCCACAGGGTTTTCGAGGCCGCCCCCTTTAAGGGAGCACGTGGTCTGGGGTCCGGGTGACCCCCATCTTCTTCCCCTAGAGGGGCTGGTGGGTTCCATCCGCTGGGCCACCAGAGCCCCCTTTCTGCCGCCACCAGGAAGCCCCAACGCGCTTCCCCGCGGCGAGCCAGCGAAGGGTTACAAAACTCCGCTGAATTAAAATTAGCCCGCTTCTGGGGCTGCGCGGGGACTTGCCACTCCACATGCTGCCAGGCGGCCTGGCTTCCACTCAGCTCCCGATGACAGCGCAGAAAGAACTCCGGTGGCACTGCCAGTGCGGGAGGAGCCACGTGATCTTCTGGAAGGACACCCTGTCGTGGTTGCGTCACCGCTGTTCTCCGGGCGGGCCAGTGGCGATCTTCGGGCCGGCGTCCTGCTTTTTATAGCCTGGTGGCAAAGAGGGCGGGCTTCGGAGTCACGGGGTCCGGGTTCAAATTCCTTGCCAACGCCCTCCCCCCTCCCCCTCGCGTGCCCCCCCCCCCCCCCCCCACACACACGTTGCTCTGTGTGTGTGTGTGTGTGTGTGGTTTGGAACAAGCGCCGGACTGCCTCATCCTCTGGGACCTGAGGTGTCTCCGGTCACGAGCGCCCATCCTCCTGCCGAACTGGTGTCCTCCGCGTGGGTCCCTCCGAGAGGCAGATGCACGGGTCCACGGAGGGCGTGGAAAACCGTCCCTCCGAGGTGTGACCCCTGCGGGATTCCGTCCCACCCCCCCAGAGTGCCGATGCTGAGCCTCCAGTGGTCCGGGATTGGTTGAGAGCGCGTGCGTGCTTGCGTAGCCTTGTCAGGACATGCTCTTATAGGTGGGGAACAGACCACGCCCCCCCCGAGACACGCCCCCTCGAACCGATTGGCTGAAACCTCCGAGGCGGGGCCACCCCGACGGAGCGTGTGCTTTCGAGAGTACGTCAAATGCAGTCCGTTGTACCGCACGCAGGAGGGAACTGCGCCCAGGCCGGCGGGAAGCCGACCAAGCGGCGCCCAGAGCGCAGGCCCCGGGCCACCCTGAGGTCACCGTGGACCAGCTCCACCAGTCGCCCCGTTTCCAGGCCCTGGGTGGTGCCGGCAGTTGGGCGGCTCCCCCGATGGTCGCCGGAAGGTTGGGGCTGGTGGCCCAGCCACAAACACCCCACCGGAACCCCTGGGGAGCCCTGTGGCTCGCGGGCCCACAAGGGGGCGCCAGGAGTGCGAGCCGGCCGCTGGCTTTTTGTTGGATGCAGGCTTGCACCGGGGGAACCAGCCCCACGGGCACCCCGGCCCCTCTCACGCCTCACGACCCGCCAGAGTGGAACGGCCCCGGTGGGTGTCGGAGGCCGCGACCCCGGCTTCACGGCCCGGCTGCTCAACGGCGCTGTGCTTAACTCGCGGCGCCACTAGGGCCCCCTTCGAAGAGGCCGGCGCCGGCCGGCAGCAGGCGGCGTTCTGTCCGCGCCGCCCTGCCACGCGCGCTTGAGACGTGGCGCGTGCCTCTCAGGAGGGGGCTCTGGCGTCTACACACTGGTTTGAACCCCTGGGGATCGCCATGCCTGCCGCCGCACACCAAGGCGCCGCGGGGCCGCCTTTGGCCTGTGGGGGAGCCTATCAGCGGATTCCCGCTCAGAGCGCCCCCTACGGGGCGGGCCACAACTGTCCCTGTGGGTCTCCAAGGCCGCAGCGCCTCGTCTTTTCTCCCGCCGAGCAGCTGGAGGGTTCAAACCACGGACCTTGTGGAAGAAACGGCATCAGGCGACACACGACGATGCCACTGTGACACCCACCGACTGGATCCCAGTTCCCTGATGCTGCCACCCCCCAAGCACCGCTCTCCTGACGGCTGGTGGGTCCCTCTGTGGTTCCCGAGGCTTCCTGCCAGCGCCGGGAGTGGGGTTCGTGGTGCTGTACCTGGCTCACCGGGAGCGTGTGGGCAGACCCAGGACCCAGGCAACCCCCTAGAGTTCTCAATGTGTTGCCAGGCCTTTCCTCCGAGGTGCCTGTGAGGGGGCGTGAACCTCCAACCTCTTGCGTGGCAACAGCGGGCATCACCCCGGGGACTCCTCGTTCAGCCCGCGGTTTCCTGGTGTTGCACGCTCTTTTAGCCTCATCTGCTGCACCTGGAAAACAGGTTGATGGCAAGAATAGGCGCATGGAAGGCATCCGGGGCTTGGGCCTGGTGCTCTCAGTAGCGCCCCGTCCACGGCCCCCCCGAATGGCGTAAAGGCTGTGTTGTGGCGGGGTGCTGGGAAGCCCGCTGCTTCGCCATCCTCAGGACGTTCGAGCCCCTGCTCGGCGGCAGCGGTGCCAATCGGTGCCATCCAGGGTCTCCTCCTGGAAAGAGGGACGGTTTTGCAAATGCGCAGGGACGGTTCTAGCCTGTCTGACAGGGTGGCTGTGAGTCAGAATGGACCCCGCAGCGTCGAGTGGGGGCTTTCTCTTCGTTTCGTCTGTCCCCAGCTGGGTGTTCTCTTGCTGGGACTGGTCCACAGTAGGTGAGGCCACCTTGCCTTTGCACCTAATCCTTTCCCAACAGACCTAAGGGCAAGACAACGGCCATTGGCGCCAGGAAGGAAAAGCCAGGGGCTGGCGGTGTCTGATGTTCAACCCGATAGGCCTCGGCCAGGGAGCGTTGGGCATAACCGCTCCAGGCGGTGTTTGTTGACTGTGGCAGTGGAAATAACGACAGTCACGTTACTGTCATGTTTGTATTGCTTGAGGAAGGTCCTCACAGCCCAGTCAGTTCTGACTCATGACCACCCCACACGTGTCAGCGGAGACCTGTCGTCCGGAAGGTTCTCAGTGACTCACTTTTCAGGAGGCGCCTCTGGGCGGATGTGAACCTCCGGCCTTTGTTGGCCGCAGAGGAGGTGTCCCACCCCAGGTCTCCCTGCCTGATTATTCTTTACCAAGTGCTTTAGGACATACACCATGAAAGGCGTCCATTCCACTGTTCTTATCCTGTGAAGGGCGCTGCCTTCCTTCCCCAGGGCTGCCCTCGCAGAAATGCCACAAGGAGAGAACTTGAAGACTCACGTTGCTTTCTCACAGATGGGAGGCGAGAGACCAAATGTGGGGCCCCGTTCTCAAGACAGGCGCTCCCTCTCTCTGTCGGGGCTATTGGTCTCCGTCTATGGACCCGCCATGCCTTGGGGATCTCCTGTGTGGCCCGGTCTCAGTTCTCAGGATCCCAAGACCAAAGGGCACACTCCTCACCAGGCTAGTCTGTCTTGGTGGACATGGATGCTGCTTCTCTGTGTACTTTTCTCTCTTGAAAGATAAAAGGTGGGCTGAGCCCCAGTGGCGTAGTGGTTGTGCACAGGACTGCGGCCCACTGGGACGGAGGTTCAATTCCAGCACTGGGGCTGGGCCTCCTACTCTCACCACTGGAGAGCATTGATGCCCAAAAAAAAGATAAAAGGTGTGACTTGAATAAGGACATCAAGGAGAGAGAGGCAAGTCACACCCTCTAAGGCTATGACTCAAGATAGGCCTGCAAACCTCTGAGCTCAAGGCCATCAAGTGGATGCAGAAGGACAGGGTAGAACCGCCCCAGTGGGTTCCTGAAACGGGGAGTCAAGAGCCTCCTCTTTCCCCAGTGAAGCAGCCGTAGGTTCTGAACCGATCCTGTGCTTAGCCGCCCAACAGGAAGACACACCCATACACATTCCGCCGCACGACAGCTGCAAGTGTGGACTGTCAAAATGCCTGCAGTCCACAACATCAGGAGTGTCGTGGTCTGCACAGTGAAGTGTTCTCAGCGCTGACAAGTCCATCCCAACCCACAGCGGCCCCTACAGGGCAGACCAGAGCCGGCCCACAGAGCCTCCTACAGGGCAGAGCAGAGCCGGCCCAGGACGAAGGCCTGCACATTTGCAAATAGGAGTGTCGGAGTGGGTTCCCACGATGCTCAGTGAGCAGTTGAGCACTTCACCACCGAGCCACAGGACGCCTGCCACGGACTGTCGGGGGCCGGCGAATTGGTCCTAACCCATGGCCTCCCAGTGCCGGTACAGCAGACCCCCGTGGGGCCCCGCACCACCCTGGCCGTGTTGGGCTGGAATCCCTCATTGCAGCCCCCTCGTCAATCCTTCACCTGAGCGCCTTCCCTTCTCCGCCGCCGCTGTCCCCTTCCAGGGACTTGGCCCCCCCGGGAACACATCCACCCTGGACTCGAGGCCAAGGGTCTCCATCCTCCCCCGGAAGGGGCATTCGGGCTGCACTTCCTTCTCCCGGGACAGATGAGTGTGTTCTTCTGACGGTCCTGTGAAAAGGAAGCAAAAGAAAAACTCACGGCTGCCAAGCCAGCATCTGACTCGGAGCCTCCCTGGAGGACAGGGCAGCCCTGCCCCGGGGGCTCCCGAGACTGGAGCTCTTATACGGGAGTAAAAAGCCTCCCCCACCCTTCTCCTGAGGAGCGGCTGCCGGCTTCGAGCTGCTCACCTTCCCGTGGGCAGCGCAGCCAAGCCTCCAGGGCCTCTGGCGCGGTGCTCTTCCGCAGCCCCAGAGAGAGGCTCGAGGATGTGTGCCCCAACCCGGGGACAGGGTGAGGAAGCCAGGCTGAGCGAGAGAAGCCAGTGCCGTCAGGGCGAATTCTGCGTTTCTGTGTTCTCCCTCCCAGGAAGCAGCAAAGACACGGTGCCGTAGAAACCAGGGCACATGGGCAGGTGCCGGGGCGGGGGCGGGGGCGGGGGCTGCAGGGAGGGAGCACAGGAGAGATCAATGTTCCCTGGTGCTGGCACGACGGGACAAAGGGTGGGTGGCGGTGTCGTGCCTGCCTCTCAACACCCAAAGGAGTCGCCAAAGAGAAATCTGGGTCTTCCCACCGGAACTCAAAATTCAGCCCCTCATGGAGAAGCCCCTGCCTAAACGTCCACACACTCACCTCCAGGTCTGCTGGGGGAACACCCAAAACCAGGGCCAAGGACGGAAGGAGGGGGAAGGGGGAAGGGAAAGCCGGCTGTCGAGACGCCCCCTCCCTCGGAGGCCGGGCTGCCTGTGAACCTGCCGGGGCCTAAGATCCAGGCAGGGCAGAACCTGACCCCCCTCCCACCCACCGCCTCCATCCTCCCAGCTGTTTCACGCCTGGTGTTTTCTAGATCTTTCCCCGGAGCCCAGGAAGCCCGAGAGGGAGAGCCCTTGTGGCCCAGAGGGTGATGAGTTGGGCTGCTGCCCGCAGGAAGCACACACACACACACACACACACACACACACACACACACACAGGAGCAGTTCTAGTCCTGTAGGCTCGCTAGGAAACAGAATCAACCCAGTGACAATGAGTTTTTTATCTTTATTGTTATTTCTTTAAAAGATCATTTTACTTGGGGCTCTTACAGCTCTTGCAACAATCCATACATTAATTGTATCGAGCAGATTTGTACATATGTTGCCATCATCGTTTTCTAAACATTTGCTTTCTGTTTGAACCCTTGGTATCAGCTCCTCTTCCCCCCCCCCCTTGTGACCCCTCGATAAATGATAAATGATTATTCTTTTCATATTTTACACCAACCGCCATCTCCACCCACGTTTCTGTTGTTTGTCCCCTTGCGGGTGGGGTGGGTTATGGGTTGATCATTGTGATTCGTTCCCCCCTTCCTCCCCCGTCTCCCCCTACCCTCCTGGTGTCACTTCTCCCTTTTCTGTCCCCGGGGGTGTAATCCAACCTGGGTTCTGTGCGCCGTGAGCTCTTGACTGTACCAGTGTACAGGCTCTGGTCTATCCAGCCTGAAAGGCAGGGCTGGGGTCATGATAGTGGGGAGTGGGGGGAAGTAGGGGGAAATCCTCAAAGAACCAGAGAAAGACTGTGTTTGGCGCTCTAATACACCCCTGTTGACCCACCCTTCTGTGAGGGGATGTCCTAGTTTGTTTGGGAGGACTTTTTAGGGCAGTCTATCACTTTTCCAGATCTGAACTATTTCAAGCCTCCAGAACGTGACACCCGAGCAGAGGCTCCTCCGCTTTATCTCTGCTTCAGGTCTTTAAGGAAAAACCAAGCAGAGGAGCGGCTTGCCTCCAGAATTCGCTTGTCTGGGATCCATGGACCCCTGTGGCGACCCCTGTGGTGACCATGGGCTGCTTCCAGCCTCCCGCTCCATTCCTCAGACTCCCTGTTCACAACTGGGCCGTGAGAGGCCGTGGCCCACCAGGCTTTGAAGACGACGAAGCCCTGTCATGGACGGGGGTGCAGGTGGTGTCTGGTGCTGGTGGAGACGCCCTCCAGGACCCTGCCCTGTGCCGGCCCCAGCCCCATTGCTGCAGGCACAGTGTACCGCACTGCAGCGCCAGCCCAGGCCCCTCAAGCCTGGCCCCCACCGTCTGTCCCCGGAGGCTTGTGCTCACAAGAAAGGCCTGGCGACGGGCTCCCCGAAACCATTCAGCTCAGTGGCTCCCAGCCTTTCCCTGTAGACCCCCGTGCTGTGGTGACCCCCAAACCATCACACTCTTCTCGTGGTGACCCCATGGCTGTCATGTTGCCACGGTGATGAATGGACATATAGGCAGGCTGTATCTTCCCCGTGGCAAACCGAACATGGTGAGAGCGTCATGACCCATCAGGAAAACAGCGTGTCATTAGCTGGTAAAACATTTAATGACGAATCCGGGACGTGTTGCCCTGAAGCGCGGCGTGGCACGGGTCAGTCTTCACGCCCGGGACACGGAGGCGGGCGTACCTGCATGTGGGCACACCCCCCTGGAGTGGGGCAGAGGAGCGGTGTCTCCGTTCCTAAGACCATCAGCAAGATGTGTTTTCTCAAGGGTTTTAGGGGGCCCCTGTGAAAGGGTCGTTTGACACACACACACACACCCCCAAAAGGGGGTCGCGACCCCCAGGCTAAGAAGGCGCTGCTGCAGCATCCAAGTGTGGGAGCAGGAGCCCATCGTGGGACAGGCGCGGGGGGGGGGGGCCGCGTACGTTGGCCCCCTGGGCCGGGGCTGCCTGCAGGGCCCCTGGCCCCAGCTGACACTGCGCTCCCGAGCGCCGCCCGCCGGCCGCCCCGCGTAACTGCACCCAGTTCCCTGCCGCCCGCCCCGTCGGGGGCGTCCCCCTCAAGCCGCAGGCAAATGAGTGCCTCCATCAGCCCTATTTTAATCAGATCGCAGGCCTGTGCAGCAAGAGTCCATTTGGACCCAGGGCGCTGCCACCTGGGCGGGAGCCGACGGCCACGCCCCTCGCCTGCAGAGCTGCCGCTTGCGGGGCTCAAACCGGCAACCTGGGGGCCAGAGCTGGGCGCCGCTTGATGGCGACGCCCCCAGAGCCCCTCTAACGAGGCCGCCGTGCAGAGTCGAGCTGAGTCTCCAACTCCAATCCAGCTGCCTTCAACTCAACTCCCCCACCCCAAACAAGACAAAACTCAAAGCGATTCAGGGCTCGCAGGGGGAGGTAGCGGCCGTCAGTCTCCGTATGTCTCCAGGACACGAAGCAGTTCTCTGCTTGGCCTCACAGGGTCGCTGCTGGGAGTCGGGATTCACTCGGCGGCAGCGGGGTTGGGGGGCATTAGGAAGCTATGTCATCCTGCCCCCCCGCCACCCCCCAGCCCACTCACCCTGCCCCTCTCCAGCCTCATTCTCACGGCCGTTCTCCTCTCTCTCCACAGCTGGCCCCTGCGAAGTCGCTCCCCCAGTCCCCAGCCGGGGGCTCCGTGTAGTCCTGGAGCGAGCAACCCCTCCTTCCCTTCATGATTCGTGTGTAGCACAGGTAACCGGGAGGAACCCCGGCCCTCACCCCCACCCCCACCCCCACCCTGTCACCCATCTGCATCCCCGGGAGGGAAGGAGGGCTGAAGGAGGCAGGGGGCAGGGGCAGGATGAGTGGGTGGCCTGATTGGGCGTTTGGAAGAAAAGATGATGGTTGGAGGGAAGTGTAGAATTGTTGGAATAGGGGAGGGAAAATGGGATGCACCAAGGAATGAAAGTGTGAAGGTGGATGGGAGTGTGGATGGATGCATGGAGGTGTGGAAGGATGCATGGAGGCGTGGAAGGATGCATGGAGGCGTGGAAGGATGCATGGAGGCGTGGAAGGATGCATGGAGGTGTGGAAGGTGGATAGAGGTGTAGAAGGATGGAAAGTTAGATGAGTAGGAAGGGAGGAGGGGGGATAGACTGGATGGGTTGGTGTGGAGAGCATTAGTTTCCTCAGGTGAACCACAGGGCCCTCAAAAACCTCTTTCCCAGAGGCCTGGACTGCTCTGAGGCAGATGAAGCAGTAGGTCACTATCTGTGCCGCGGCCAGTGTCCCACAGACTAGGGCTGGCAGGGCTGTCACTCTTCCCTGTCTGGACTAGAGACCCTTCTGCTTCCCGCTGCCCCCTCTTCCCCTTCCGCGGCCCCTCCTTTCCAGCACCTGTTTGTGTGTAGGACACATCCTTCCATAGTTAGGCCCTGCCCTCCCCCCTCCCACTGCACGTGGTTTCGAGGCCAGGCCCTGCCCCCTGCTGCTGCCTGAGGGTTGGGCCAGAACCAGCTTTGAGAAGTACCGAGGGTGAAGCTGTATTGAACCTGTGGGAGATCAGGGATCTCTCCATTGATGTCCTTGTAAATAAGGTGCTGGGGAGAGAGGGGGGAATGAGTGTTGGGGGCAGGGAGCAGGAGTGGTGAGCTGGTCAGTGGGAAAGGGGACTCCTGGGAGTCGCTCCCTGCCCCCACCTAGATCCACAGGCTCAAGACATCAGAAACTCCAGCCACCATGGGGCTGGAACAGGGAGAAGGCATCCGAGGAGGAAGGGGCCGGGCAGGCTGCAGGCATGTAACCTTGTCTTCCTCGCCCTCTCCCC
>PVJH01038205.1:0-17327 GCA_004026705.1 Nesogale talazaci | reverse complement strand
AACCAATCACAAAGCTACAACAATATAGTCTAATGGACTAGAAGTTACAACATGTAAGCACTATAAAACAATACAAAGGTATAATAACTAAAATGTAACACAAAGCAAGCAAGCTTATACAAAAGGGTAAAATATAAACTAAACATAAATGCCAGGAACGGATACAGGAAAAGGCTGGGTGTGTCCCAGCAAGAGATAGTGTCCTTTGTGCATCTGGTAGTCTTTAACAAAGCCCTGGGGCATTAGGGACTGTTTGCAGAGCAAACAATGGCCTCTGAATCCGGCTCTCCACAACTTCCCACTGCAAAAATGAAAAAAGAGGGCTGAGCCCCGGTGGCGTAGTGGTTGTGCGCGGGACTGCGGCCCACTGGGACGGAGGTTCAATTCCAGCAGTGGGGCTGGGCCTCCTACTCCCACCACCGGAGAGCAGTGATGTCCACAAAAAAAAAAAAATTATTTTTAAAAAAAGAATAAAAAGGGGCTGAGCCCCGGTGGCGTAGTGGTTGTGCGCGGGGCTGCGGCCCACTGGGACGGAGGTTCAATTCCAGCAGTGGGGTTGGGCCTCCTACTCCCACCACCGGAGAGCAGTGATGCCCAAAAAAACAAAACAAAACAAAAAAATGAAAAAAAGAGTGGAGAAAACAGGAGGATCACCTGCAAAAACTTGATAAAATTAAACACACTTTTCCTGGGTGTGCTGAAAAATGGCCATAGTTATTAGTGGACATGAAAGAATGGATCACGAGTCACCGGAATATGGGCTTCTCGGTTTCTACAAAAATGATCATCTATGAGATCAAATGCACCGCTGTAGAAGAACGCATGAAGGATTTTACTGGCTCGCCCTCATGGTGCTATAGATTTATGAGAAGAGGCCTTGCTATGCGCACCAAAACGACAACTGCACAAAAAAATGACGCCAGAATATGTATCGAATAACTGAATGTGAGCAACAGAGCTTCATAAATTCTGATACTCATAATGCTGAGGTCTTAGGGTTTCCAGAAAACTGGAAAAGTGCTTGAACCTCTAAGTCTTTCCTCATTTGTTAATGAAAGTGGTCATGGTTCTTAACACCACTGTTGAGTTTACGCTGCGAAATATCAGTATTTTGATTTTTATAAATATTTTAGTATGCAGGTACTATTTAGTTCAGAATACTTTTGATTTTTGCTTTCCTGCTCTAAAAGTTGGGTGCGTCTTATGGTCTGAAAAATATGGTATTTACAGGCTTTTCTATTTTCTTTTTCTTTTTTTTTTTTGGGGGGGGGGCCCATCACTGCCCTCTGGTGGTGGGAGTAGGAGGCCCAGCCTTTGCTCCGTGGAGCTGGAATCAAACCTCCATCCCAGTGGGCCGCAGTCCCGCGCACAACCACTACGCCCCCGGGGCTCAGCCCTTCTATTTTCTTCTTGTCCGTGGTTTCTGTTGTTGCCTTGTTTACTTTTGTTGCTTTGCTTTGCTCTTTTCTGCGCATATTATTATCTCCTCAGGTCTATCTAGATAAGATGGGCAGGATAAACAATCTGGAGGAGAAATCAACAGGGCTGATGGTCCTGGGAGGACTTGGGAGCAGGGGAGATGTGGGGAATGAAGTGGCTGTTAACAGACCCAGGGACAAGAGAAGCACAAGTGATCCAAAATTGATGGCGAAGAGGGTCTAGGAGGTCTGCTAGGGCTTGTTCAAGGGCAATGTAATTGAGAAAAATTACTGAAACCCAAATACAGGCTGAAGGAAAATAAAAGGAAATAAAGGAGAGAACTAGGAGACAAAGGGCATTTATAGAGGTCTGAATACAGGAATGTATCTATGTAAATATATTTATATATGATGATAAGTAAATAGTTCTATGTGCATATATTTATAGGTCTAGTAATAAGGCAGCAGATAGACATTGGGCCTCTATTCAAGTACTCCCTCAATGAAAGACTACATTGTTTTATTAAACTGGCATTCCATGATGCTCACCTTCCCGACATGATCACTGAAGACAAAGAGGATGCATAAGCAAATGTGGGGAAGAAAGCTGATGGTGTCTAGCTATCAAAAGATATAGTGTCTGGGGTCTTAACGGCTTGAAGATAAACAAGCAGCCATCTAGCTGAGAAGCAACAAAGCCCACATGGAAGAAGCACAGCAGCCTGTGTGATCATGATGTGTCGCTAGGATCAGGCATCAAAGAACAAAGCATCTTATCACTGTGAATGAGGGGGAGTGGAGACCCAAAGCCCATCTGTAGACAACTGGACATCCCCTTATAAAAATGGTGTGGGAAGGAGACAAGCCAGTCTTAAGTTCAGACTCACATAACACATGCAATGATGCCAAGTGCAGGAAGATCACAGGCCTGTAGCTGGAAAGTCTTGTGGATCCAGTGGCGGAGGAAGCATTCTGTGATAGGGCAATAGAAGTGGTCTTGGCCAATTAGATAAATCAAACTGTATTTTTAGAGAGAGGAGAGAGAGAGAGAGAGAGAGAGAGAGAGAGAGAGAGCGCACGCAAGAGAGACAGCATGTGTCCTGCCATTAGGGAGGAAGACAGAAGTTCCCAGAATGTTCAGGAGAAGGCCATTCCCACCCAGAGACATTATTGGCGCTACAGGAAGAAGATGCAAGCTTGCCATCCTGCTGGATGTGAAAGGAGCCATCTCAGAGGCTGACGGGGGGATCTCTTGACCATCAGCGAGGAGGTCAAGAGTGGAGCATGCCATCTGGACCCAGAGATTTCGACACATTGCACCTTCTTTATCCAGGGACACCAGAGAAGCGGCAGTCCCATAACACAGAGCCAGAGAATGAGATGGAATGGATGGTCCAGAGTGAGGAAAGCTGGGTGCCTGCAATAAAATGGGGTGTCTCGGGGCTGAGTCCCGGTGGCGCAGGGGTTGTGTGCGGGACTGCGGCCCACTGGGCTGGTGGTTCAAATCCAGCAGCAGCTCTCCAGGAGCAAGGCTGGGCCACCTACTCCCACCAGAGGGCAGTGATGCCAAAAAAAACGGGGTGTCTCCAGGCACTTAGCTGGAGCCCCAGGTTTGCTGACCCATGTAGCTAGGGCTGAACACCTCCAGGACGAGGTTGATGGTGGGGGGCAGCCCTTTCGGCACGTGCAGACAGTACTACAAGAAATCTGCCGCCTTTTCTGAGCAAGCCCAGGGGCCGAGGGGCTGGGTAGCCGAACCCCTAGGACCAGTACGAGGGATGCCCGTGGGCCTGGCTAAAAGGAGGCCGTCCTGACCGAAGAACTGCAGTCCCTGTTTCTGAACCCTAGCGCCAACCTCTTACCTTCCCTAGTGAAACTTACGACCTTATGGTCTGTAAGCGCTGGGTGCCTCATACAATGAATTTGTGAGCCCTGCTGAAAAATGGAGAGAGGGCAGGAAGAATTAGTGAGGGAGGAAGCAAGTCTGACCTCAGCCTCACAGAGTTATCTCTACCTTGGAGAGCGGCCGACTCTGAGGAGTGATCCTCTCCTTCCCTTGTGTGAAATTAGGGGAAGGCAGACATCGCTGCCACCTTGTGGGGAGAGCCGGACTAAAAGGCCATTGTTTGCTCTGCAAACAATCCCTTCCGCCCCAGGGCTTTAGCAAAGACCACCAGACGCACAAAGGACACCTAGTTCCGCTACAGTGACGTTTCCGGATAAACCTTTACCACTATTGGCTGAAAGACTCACCCCTTATCACCCTTATTAACATACGTGCCTTTTTTTCCTTTTTTGGCAACTCGCCACTGATTAGTCAACACCGTTGTACTTCATTACCATGCATATGCCAGAGGTTAATTGACTGTTCTCGTGTAACCCTATTTTGCATAAGTTCCTCCCACTTCCTGTTAATGTGGCTATATCTACCCTGAGTGTTGCCCCAATAAATGAGGCTTGATCAGAAACCTGTCTTGCTTCCATTCTTCGCGTTCCCCTGCCCATCTCCGCTTTCCAGGCTCCAGATCCAGAGATCCACGTGTAAATGTCCCGCGGGACGGGACAACCTTGGGCCCCGTTCACAGTCTCCTGCTGGGTCCACTAACTGACTAACCCCTTCCTGATAGATGTGGCCGTCATACACTCTTGTGTTGATTTCACGATTGGGAATGTAGGGGTGGAGTCTGGCCTGTCAATCTGGACATAGCCAATGAGACCTCTGGGTGGCATGGCTTTCTCCTGAGAATTCTGGGAAATCTCTCTCTTGGAGGTGAGAGAATTGGCTCAGTCCCTTGGAGATGTTCTATTGATAAGATGCACAACTGACTCCATGTGAGACATCCCGGAGGAGAGGCCCCATGTGCTTACTTACCCTGATGGAACCAGACCTCTAAAGCCAGAAAAGCCACGTAGATTCTTGTCAGTGCTGAGATGCTTAAAAAGCCAGAGAGGTCCCTGCCAGTGCTGAGATGCTTGAGAAGCCACAGAGAGGTCCCTGCCAGCACTGAGATCCTTCTACCACCACAGGATACACAAGACCCTGCACCCACTGATCGGTGATTGTCCTGGCATCATTGCATGTGCCTCGTGAATCTGAAGAAGACTTTATAGACTGGTATCAGACATATGGGCTAATATCAGATTTAGTCCTGGACAGGGCTGGGAGGCTTTCTCAATGTTCCATTCCTCTTGTCTATAAACCTGTCCCTTATACACATAGGCGTGTTTAGGAATGTTTCTCTAGTCTGTGTGGACTAACAGATTATATTAACACAAAAACATGGGATTGGGATGTTTTCTTAATGTGCAGTTACTCTTGTATATAAAACTCTTTCTTATGCTGAGCCCCAGTGATGTAGTGGTTGTGTGCGGGACTGCGGCCCACAGGGTTGGTGGTTCAAATCCAGCAGCAGCTCTCCAGGAGCAAGGCTGGGCTTCCCACCAGGGCAGTGATGGTGGGGGAGGGGGCGAGGAACAAAGGAAAAAAAAACTCTCTCTTATACACATATGCATGTATGTGAATTTGTTTCTCTAGTCTACCCGGACTAACACAGTAGACCAGAGGTTTCATTTGCAAAGCAGGCTGTCCCCACCACGTCTTCACAGTCGGGAGTCCCTTCAGAAGGTGCTCTGGTGGCGTGGTGGTGGATCAAATAGCAGATGGCTCACATTCTCAGAGAGAACGAAGTGTCCATCAGCGGCCCTGATGACGACCGTCTTGAAAATCCTGCTGTACTCTATCCTATAGAGGGATGCGAATCAACAAAATCGCTGTGCTTTATGATTTTACTTACAGTCACTTGATTTGCATAATATACTGGCCAATCCCTAGGAGGGTATAGCCAGGGCAGGGCGAGCTTAAGCCCAGGACCAGACAAAAAGCCAGTTTCCCCAGGAACCCTCACTACCCCTCTGTGGTAGAGAGCCAGGGCAAAGAGAACCTCTCGAGCTTCAGGGGGAAACTCCCATGCTGAATTCTCCAGGGACAGCAAGGCGCGTACTGCACCACAAGGGGGCTGGGCTGGGACTGCACTGGAGCTGGGGGACCACCAGGGCCTTGGACAGCTCGTGACATTGCCAGCCCACCCGGCCCTGGTTCACGGAGGGGCCCCCACCAAGGGGGGGAGGGGTCCTTCAAAAACTGAAGCTGTAAAGATGAAGCTAAATGCATACAGGTCAATATGTTAGGCATTCGTGAGGTGAAATGGACGGGTATCAGCAGCTTGGAATTGAACCCTCATGTAGCCTACCATGCCAGGAATGACCTTTTTTTTTTTCAAGAGGGAAGGTATCTCATTTATGAACAAAGAACATGTCTATATATATATATTTTTTGTGGCATCATGGAAGCCCAGCCTCGCTCCTGGAGAGCTGCTGCTGGATTTGAACCGTCAACCCTATGGGCTGCAGTCCCGCCCACAACCACTGCGCCACCGGGGCTCAGCCCCGTGTCTATTTTCTTTGATGAAGAATCATAAGTTCTATCACAAAGCACAATGATGTAAGTATCAATATGTACACACAACAAAGGCAAGTTCATATAACTGTCCTTCAAATGTAAACGCCAACCAGTAAGGTCCATGTTGAAAAAACTGAAGAACTCTACCAAATCTGCGATCTGAAAGGGACCAAACATGCAGTGGAGATGCATTGGTAATTACTGGTGACAGGAATACAAAAACTAGAAACAGTGAGAGGAAGACGACATAGCCCTTGGGGGCAAAAACGAAACTGAAGACTAGAATTTCGCAGGACCGTGGACTTCTTCATGGCACATACCTTTTCTCAGTAACACACACAGCGACTACACCGGAGGACCTCACCGGATGGAACACGCAGGAATCAATGGACTATATCTGTGGGAAAAGACAATGGAGAAGTCCGGTATTACCAATCGAAACAAGGCCAGCAGCTAACTGTGAAACAGACTACCAACCGCTCAAGTTCAAGTTCGGGTGGAAGCTAAAGAGAATTAAAATAGTTCAGTAGCGCAGAATGAGGGCCCTGAGTATACCCCCCCTGAATATGACGGCAATCTGAAGAACAGGCTTAATGCACTGAGCACTGACTGATGACTAAAAGCTTGAGTCACTGCGGGATGGCATCAAAAGCATCATACACGAACGCAAAAAGTCATTAAAAAGAACCAACTGGATATCAGAAAAGACTGAGATTTGCTCTTGAACTGACAGTAGCTGTAAGAAAAGGAAGAGAAAAAAGAAATGGAGGAACAAGAAAAAGAAATGGAAGGAATGGTACTGTAAAAGGCTAACCAGAAGGTTTCAAAGGACAGCTCCAGAAATATAAAATATTCTGAATATAATGAATTGTGTAAAATATAATGAATTGTGCCAAGATCTGTAACTAGGAAAACAAGCGGGAAGAAAACACTCAGCAGATTTCAGGCTAAAGGAATTAAGAATGGGGGGGAGGGGAGGGGGAATTAAGCCTCAAGTTGTAATATTTGCAGGTTAGAAGGCAGACTTCTAGAAGGCTGCAGAAGCAAAGGGCTCCACGGGGGGCAGGCAGAAATGGCAAGCTGTGGCAGTTCTCCAAATCGGCCTGTCAGCCATCGGGCGCTGCTTGCAGCTAAGAAGGAGTTCACGGGCCGAGGCTCGGCCGGGCAGGCGGCTGCTGACTGCATGCTGCAGGCTCCCATGGAAGAGCTGGGCGTACAATGGTGAGCCAGACTGGAGGTGCAGAGGCAGCAGAAAGCAGGCAGGCTTCTCCACCGTGTCTGTTGTACGGGAAGTATGCCATACCCCCGAGGGTTCTAAGTGCTGCTTGCTCGCTGAATAAGATTCAGACCATCTTAAAAGACTAAATCGTGGAGGGCTGAGCCCCGATGGCGTAAGCGGTTGAGTGCGGAACTGCAGCCCGCAGGCTTGGCAGTTCAAATCCAGTGGCGGCTGAGTAGCGCCCATGACCACCAGAGGCAGTGATGCCCACAAAAACAAAAACAAAAAAGACTAAATCATGGACAATCCTGACCCAAAACCCTAAACTAGCACAACCATGGTTTGCCAGAAGAACAAACATCCCCGTCTTGGATGAAGCCCTGTCAGAGCGCTCCGTAGAGGAGGTGATGGCAAAGCCTCCTCTCATGGACGTTCTACGGCAGTGGTTCTCAACCTTCCTCAGGCCGCAACCCTTTCAGACAGGTCCTCCTGGGGTGATAAAGTCATTTTCGTTGCTCCTTCACTGCTGTCCTTTTGCTCCTGTGGTGAATCGGGTACAACCCTGTGAAAGGACAGGTCGAATCCCAAAGGGGTCGCGGCCCACAGGTTGAGAAACGGTGCTCTGCGTGCCATCAGGAGGGGCCAGTCCCTGGAGAAGGAAATCCTGCCGGGTGAAGCAGGTGAGAGAGAAAGCAGTCCCTCAACAAGCCGGACTGCTGCAGGAAGGAGTTCAGACACAATTGTGGAATGGGGGCAAGAGTCACTAGAACATATTGTGATGGTATGCATAAAAAAACATATAATTGGGGGGTGGTTCATACAACTCTTATCACAATCCATCCATCCATCCATCGTGTCACGCACATGGTACATTTGTTGCCACCATCATTCTCAAAACATTTTCTTCTACTTGAGCCCTCGGTATTAATTCCTCATTTCCCCCCTCCCACCCCCGGCCTTCCTCCCCCATGAACCCTTGATAATTTATAAATTGATATTTTTTTTTCACGTTTTACACTGTCCAGTGTCTCCCTCCAACCACTTTTCTGTTGTCCACCGGCCCCCCCCCCCAAGGTGGGGGTTATATGTAGATCATTGTGATAGGTTGCCCTTTCTTCCCCACCTTCTCCTTCTCCTCCTGGTATTGTTACTCTCATTATTGATCCTGAGGGCTTACCTGTCCTAGATCCCCTGTTTCCAGCTCTGATCTGTACCAGCACATACCCTCTGGTCTAGCCTGCTGTGTAAGATAGAATTAGCACCATGACAGTGGGGGGGCAGAAGCATTTAGCAACTAGAGGAAAGGTGTATGTTTCATCTTTGCTACACTGAACGCTGACTGGCTTGTTTCTTCCCTGAAACCCTTCTGTAAGGAGATTTCCAGTTGCCTGGAGATGGGTTTTGAGTCTCCACTTCACAATGATAAGATTTCTTGCTCTTTGCAACCTGATCCTATGGCCACCTCGTGATCACACAGGCTGGTGTGCTTCTTCCATGTGGGCTTTGTTGCTTCTCAGCTAGATGGCCGCTTGTTTACTTTGAAGCCTTTAAGACCCCAGACAGTTATCTTGATAGCTGGGCACCATCAGCTTTCTTCACCACATTTGCTTATGCACCTGCTTTATACAACTCGTTTTAAAAGCCACTTCATCATGGACATATAGGATAGGTGAATACAACATCAAGGAAACTATTAAAAAAGAAACCAAACTTGGCCAAGGGTTACCATGGGTGAAGGGAAAGAGGTGCTACTTAGGGGGCATTGAGTTTATGTCAGTGGTGGTGGAATAATTTGGAAAAAGATACCAATAGTGGTTGCATAGCATGAAGAGTATAATCAATGGAACTGAATTATACATGTGGTAGAAGTTGTGAAATTGGAGAGTGTTTTATGGTGCTTATTTTTGCCACAATTAGAAAAAGAGATAATTCCAGGAGTAACAAAGTTACAAACAAGGAAGAAGAAAATGTTCCAGACTGGAATGCAGTGTATAACTCTTTGATATGACTGAATTGCTGTGTGGTATGACGTGTGGATGAAGTGCTAAAAAAAACTGTTAAAAAAAAAAAAAAAAGCACGACGGCTGGGAACATGATGCAAGCCTGGGTGGTGTTTTGCTCTGTGGTACATAAGCATCACTTTAACGGGTAACTGACTCGAGGACCCCTGACAACATCACGCTTACGAGTAGACAAGGTTAGTCTGGGGTAAGACCCGATCCTAGAGTAGGGAGTATCAACCAAGTCCCTTCCTGTTTCCTTGGGGGCACACGGTCATCCCCCTTACGGGAGACACTGCCCCGCCGATCTGGATCTACCCGGCGCCGCATACCGTGCTGACATCCAGCACCTCCCTCCCACTGCCGGGTGAGCTCGGATCAAAGCAAGAAGACCTGCAGTGACCTGGGGCCCTTGGTGGCTTCTGGCTCTGGAGCCTGCATTCCGCTCCAACAGCATTCACCGCCACTTGTGACATCGCCTCAGAATGCTGTGGACCACCAAACTTGGGGATGGAAGGGAAGGGGCTCCGAGGAGTGGCGTGGGGGGAGGGAAAGGGGGCAGAAGAGCATCATGGGCCAGCTGGACACGTGGGTCATCTCTAACTCCTTGGGACTAGTCTGGTATCCATTTTTTTCAAAGAAATGGGTCACCACACGGAAATGATCTGATGTGCCAGGAAGCACGCTTTGGGGGGTGGCCCGATTCTCCGCAAAGATGCCAGACGCTCTCTTTATAGCAGCACTGTTTCTACTGTTTTAGGGGACGGATCCTCATCGAGGGCCTCATGGCCTTGGGGGGAAGTGCGGGGCTGCCACCCGCAGACCCGCCAGCTGCTGGGCGGGAGGATGAAGCTTCCTACTCCCCTACGGAGTTAGGGTCCCGGAAACCCACTGAGGCGGTTCTGCCTGTGTGCGTGACAGGGTCGCAGAATGGACGACGAGGCAGAGAGTCTGTTTTCTTTGTTGGGGGGCGGGGGGGGGGTGCAGGCAGTGTGATCAGCTAAAATGCCTGATGCCATCCAGACAAAGACCAGCTTCTGCAACCAATCGGCAGTGACTCTGTACATCTTGTGCGATTTAACAGGCTTAAAACCCAAGCCCACCCCTCCCCCGGCATGTTCTCTCTTTAGTCACCTCAGTCTCCACAGTGCCTGGGCCATTTTCTCCATAGGCTTTGACTCTTGCCTCTTCCTCTTTTGCTGTAATGAGTTGGGAGCCTTGGTGGGGAGACGTCAGCTCCGTGTTGAACTGCTAACCCGGAGGCAGGAAGTTCAAGCTCACCCACCAGTCATTCTTCCGAGAAAGAGGCTTGTTTGCTCCCACAAAGATCTACAGTCCCAGAAAACCTACACAGGGTGAGTCAGAATCTACTCAAGGGAAGGTTAGGGGTTGTGTTTGGGGTTTTTTTTGGCCGGGGGTGGGGGGGGTGGGGTAGGGGGGAGGCCCAGCCTTGCTCTTGGAGAGCTGCTGCTGGATTTGAACCTCCAAGCCAGTGGGCCCCAGTCCTGCACTCAACCACTACACCACCGGGGCTCAGCCCCTGTGGTTTCGTTTTTATTCTTCCTACAGACTTTTGGGGTTTTTTCCAAAATGGAAAACTTGGATCTAATCCTCTAGATCTGTGGTTCTCAGATCTTCCTAAGGCTGCGACCCTTTAATCCAGTTCCTCCTGTGCTGTGCTGGCCCCATATGTGGGTGTACCTGCATGTGGGTGACCCGCCTGGAGACGGGTAGAGGAGCGGTGTCTCGGTTCCTAAGACCTGCAGAAATATGGTTGTAGGCGACCCCTGTGAAAGGGTCGTTCGATTCCCACAGTAAGTGCAAACCATGAAAAGCGACAATTTTTTCTACCTCTTTCGACATAAAATGATCAGGAGCCCCAGAGCTTCTACTTCCACTGGATTTAAAAGAGGAGAAGCAGCAGCTCTCCAGGAGCAGGGCTGGGCTTCCTACTCCCACCTTGGCAGGGATGCGAAGAAAATAAATGATAAATAAAAGGGGAGACTCGGGAGCGTGTTGCACTTTAACACACCAGGTCAAGGTCGTGAGCCCGTTGTGACTCCTTCAGTGTGAACGTGCAGCTCTGAAGTCACCCTGAGAACATCTGAAGGTGATTATTTCAGACGACAGTGATTTCATGCTTGGAAAAAGGCAGTTACATCTCTTGAGTGATGTAAAAGTTGTTAGGAGAGACAGGATGGGCCCTTCAGTCTCAAGAGTTTGCTGACCCCTGCGCTAGGTGTCTGGGCCTGACCTGACAGAAATGGTAGCATGAATCTAAAGGTTGACTTTATTCGTATCATCTGAACAGGGGTTCAGTGGCCTTAGGCATGAGATACCAAAACCCCAACCCACTACCGATGTGCAAAGGGACCTTGTAGGGCGTGGCAGAAGTGGTGGACACGGGCAGCCTCGTCTTACTTTTACAGAGTTTCCAGTTCAGCGCTTGACCACTGCACCACCAATCTTCCTGGCAGTACATCGGACACATAGCCTTTTAAATGTCCACAATGTAGGGGGTCACATACCCACACACAAAATATCTATAAGCGGAAATGCCTGCCTGAGAACTTCAGGAGACAAAAAGTTTCCCCATCTTTTCAGCCCACTTTCCAGACACAGAGACATCCTCACCAAGAAGACACCTGACTCTAGAACCCTCCTGTCTGACTCACATCTTCTCTCAACACACACATATAAACTTCGGGCTGAGCCCCAGTGGCGTGGTGGTTGTGCGTGGGACTGCGGCCCACTGGGATGGAGGTTCAATTCCAGCAGCGGCTCTACGCGAGCAAAGGCTGGGCCTCCTACTCCCACTCCTACTGCCCCCCCAAAAAAACAAAAAACAAAAAAAGAAAAATATAAACTTCACGCCCACCGTGGAAGACGGTCATTGACTGAATGTGCTTCGAACAACGTAGATGGCGCCCGTGTGATACAGATAACCATAAGGCATGGACGCCCGTATCTGAACCGGCTCAGAGCAGCAGCCCGCTTGACAGGAAAACCGCGGGGGATGTTCCAGCCCTTGGCCCCAGCCTCTCACTGCTGGGGTACAATCCCTCGGTTGGGTTGTTCCCTTGGATTCTGCAACGCAGCTGACACCTCAGGTGCATCCGTCTCTTCTCCAGGCGACAGAACCCATCGCATCCTTACAGCCGTCTCGATCCCCACAAACTACATTCTTCCTGCACTCGCCATGTGGATGCACAAATCTCACCTCCTGGCTAGAAACAGCCCCCAATTAATGGCAGCGACAACCGGGAACGGGGCAGCCAAAGGCCTCTTTGTGAAGCTCTCCGGCTTCCCAAACCGCTGGAGTTCCTTCCTCGATGGGAGGACATGGGGTGGGGGTGGGGGGAGCTGCCCAGGAGCTGGCATCTCCTTTACCCCCTTTTGTGAGTTTGGGGTCAAGAATCATGGTCCTTGGGCAGGTGTCAAGCCGGTCAGGCTCTGCAATCATTTGAGACAGCCACTGATACATCAAAGGAGAAAAGTACTGTGAGGAACACACCAACGTCACTCAGACCCAATGTTTATGTACAGAAGTGGAAATAAAATGGAAAAGATTTACTTATACCTCAACAAGAAAACACCCACCAAGTAGCTATCCCTTGTTAGATTTGGGGTATGTGTCCAGAGTCCCAATCTAAGAACATGATTATCAATGATCTCGAACTCCCCACCCTGAGTGAGCAGATGTTTTGGTGAAGCGTTAGAAAGCAACCCTTGAAAAAATAAAGAAAGCAACCCTTGATCTCCCACACTGTTGGAAAGTATCCTTTTGTCTAGTCATAAAGAAAAAAGATGTTTTCTCTTTCACTGAAATTCTTCTCCCTGGTAGCATTCTCGCAGGGCCAAACCCTGGGGTTTCATTCGCTACTATTGGGACAACAACCAAAAAAAAATCAAACAACTTACTACACATTCTCCTGGAAAGAAAGAAGGGTGGTAGGGATTTTAACAAAAGGTCTATCAGACAGGAAAATTCTAGACTCCTCCTCAGTAGCAGGAACAGTCTAATCAACACCTCCCACCTCTGGAAATTCACCTTTTGGTCTCTTTGGAAGTAGTCTAACCCAATGCCTCCAACTCCAAGAACTCGAGGACAAACTGAAGCTGAAGTAGTCCATCTCCGTAAAGGTAACAAGCCCAAAGAGGGGGAGCGTTAAGCGGAAACATACACAAGCCTGGCTCAAAGTTAGGCTCCAAGTCAGGTCACCCCACCACCTGGCCCCTTGAACCGTTCCCTGACCACTCTCCAGCCAACACCAGACCGTGCCCACCCTTCCTCAAGAGTGTCGGGCGCTTTCCAGGGTATTCCAGACTCCTCACTGGGGTGTGTGTCTCCTTTGGGCCGGATTAGATGCCCGGGCAGTGCAGCAGGCTAAATGCTGGGGTGGTATCCTCAAGAGGAGCAGTTCAAGCCCAACCAGCGGTTCTGTAGGAGACCGAGGCGCTTAAAGAGATTTATCCCCTTTAAAGCCCTCTGGGAGGCTCTTTTCTGCTCGATAATATCACTATGAGGTCTAATTCACTCAGCTGGGGACTTGGCATTATCTTCTGCCCCACCCCACCCCCCAGTCACTTGTTTGTGAGAACCCACTGGCAGTAGTAATTCTTATCTCTGACATTCATTTAGGGAGACCTGGTGGCCTTGAGGTCAGCAGCTGAAAACCACCAGCGACTCCCTGGGGAAAAGATGAGGCTTTTTATTCCGTAAAGTTTTACAGCCTCAGAGACTCACAGTTCTACTGTGCCTTACAGGGCTGGCAGGAGTCGGAATGCAATGGACGGCTGATTCTGGTTCCTAAGTTAGAGCTTCGATGGATGCGCCTCGGAAAGTTAAGGACGGGGCAGGAAATCTCCACGAAGGGGTTATCAGGAGGTTCCTCAAGCCACCTCGCATGGAAGTGGGCAGGGGTCCCTTAGAAGGTACTAGGTCAGAAGCAGGTTCTTCACGAGATCCCCCAGGAGAAATGGCAGCCGTGGGCGAGCCCTAAACACTGAGATGTAAATAGTTCGGAGAAAGGAAAGGAGTTATTTCGTGGCGGTCATCTACTAAACCGAGAAACAATGACTGTGGAAGCCCAGGGGAAGGGGACGTGGTGTCTGAGGAGGAAAGGAGACTCTCGCTTTCGGAATTCGCGGAGGGGGCTGGGACTTCCTAAAACCCTGAACCCATTTGAAAGGGGCGGGGCGTCCTGGATTGGGGCACCTGCTGCCACACCTGGGGAGGCCTTAGGGGGAACTGCGTCCCTGGGGGCCCCACCGTTCATGCTGCAGGGGTCACCCCGCCAGTAAATGGAGGTCCTGGGAGTTCCTCCCTCTTAGAACCCCGCAGACTGAGTCGGAGCTTCCCCCAACGGCTGGGTGGGGGTAGGGAGAGGAGGTCCCCGCGCCAGGGAACGGAACAGGGCGCCCCGGGACCTTGGCTGCCAAGGGCCTGAAGGTCCAGCTGTCCGGCTGATGATGTCCGCAGACCCGGGTGTGGTGGGGGGCGAGACCTCCCGCACCGCCAGATCCAGCCCGCGGCCACGAGGCCCTCCCTCGTCCCTGCACCGGGCGTCCGTCGGGCGCCGCGCTCACCATCTCCGGCTCCTGGAGACCGCACTCTGCGCGAGAACCCGGGGACCAGCAGCCGAGGGAGGAACGCTGGAAACGGTCTCGCCGCGACGGCGCAGGGTGATGACGTGACGCGGCGCGGCGCCTCGTCCCGCCTCCCGGAGCCTGTCATTGGATAGGTTTTCCAGGCTCCGCCCTTTCCGTCCTGAGGAAGCCAATCGGCGTCCTGGTCGCCGAGCAACAAGCTCCTCCGCGGACGCTCCGAGGATCTGACCCGCCTTCTCCCGGGTCCTGCCCGCTGGACGTCCGCCTTTAAGGGGGGGCGTTCCCGCCCGGAGCGATCGTGGGCATCTGCTGGCCACTGGTTTGCGCCAGGAACGCCGGACTCCGTTTCCAGGGGCCGAGTCCCCCCGCAGACCCACAGGGGCGCTCAGGCCTGGCTGGCACCACAGTAGGGCCTGCAGTCCTCCCTGTCCAGGGGCCGATGAGGGGGCTTGCGGGACCGGCCTCTGTGACCCAGACTCCGCGAGGAAGGACTTGCCTCCAGTGTGCACTCTCGGAAACGTTTCCCTAAATGTACATCCTCAGAATGCGGAAAATCAACGGTCAGGTCTCCATCGCTCTTAGCAAGGATCGGCACAGCCATCAAGTCTTCGCAAACCCACCCTCTGGGGAAATGTCGCAAACGATACGGTTAGCCTTGTGTACAGCTTTAACCTCACCTGTGAACAGAGAGCGAGCCCTGGCGGCACAGTGCTGGGCTGCTAAAATCAGCCGCTGGGAACCACCAGCGGGCTCCAGGGAGAGAGAAACGAGGTCTTCCACACCTATAAAGAGTTCGTCTCAGAAACCCTCACGAGCGAGTCTACCCTACGTTTGTCTCCATGGCAGTACGTTTTGTTTCTCTTGAAGAGGGAAGAAAAAGGCCTCCACAGTTTCACACAGTGGCTGCTCAAACACCCTTACATAACAACGGTGAGTATGGCACATGACTGGGCAGTGTTTTATTGTACACAACAGGGCGGCTATGTGCCAGAACCGCAGGGGCACCGCCTACCAAGAAGAACTTCAAGAGGTGCCTCTTAATATTGAAGGGGGGACAAAAGCTGAAAAAGAGGAGATTGTGGTTGAGTCAAGTCCCCCTTCCTGCCACACGTGTTTCTCTCTGGGAAAATCCCAACTGCAGGTGAAGAATGATTCAGCATATCCATCTTTCCCCATGGGATGGTTATGAGGACCTGACTGTCATTCCCTGCTACTGTCAGTTAGGGTCACCACATTGCTGACTTTGTTAGCTGCTGCTGCTGTTTCCGTGTCACATAAATGTTTAGCTGTTTTGCTCACAGCGAAAAGGAAAGGCCACGAACCCCCAAAAGGTGCAGGGAGCAGGATTTCAGTACAATTCGAACTTTAGTACAATTCCTAGAAATCACCTGGTTGGATGTGTGGGCAAGTTGCCAAATGAAGTACAGACATTGGTGGGTCTTTGGGGGCATTAACCCAAACCCATTTGCCTCCCGGCAAGTAGCAATCTTTAGAAGGCACAGAACCACTAACCTGACAATTAGCAGACCCATGTTTACTCAACAGCACCATCAGGGAATTGTGGCAATTTGAGGCTATTTGTACCCTACGTGGTCCAGTGTTTGAGACTATCAATTGGCAAAAAGAACGCCTCTTGAAACTTGCAAAAATCAACCGCAAAAAAAAAAAATCAACATCAAGCTTTCAAGAAAATGAACACATTGGTTGCACAAGTGAACTCACTGGGTGCAAGAAAGACAACATTGCTGAGCCCTGGTGGCGCAGTGGTTGTGTCCGGGACTACGGCACACTAGGTTGACGGATCAAATCCAGTAGCAGCTCTCCAGGAGCAAGGCTGGGCTCCCTACTCTCACCAGGGCAGTGATGCAGGGGGAAAAAAAGGTGGGGGGTGTGTGTGAGAAAGACAATATTGAAGATGATCACTCACCAAGGCTAGGGTACTTCTGAAGCCACTGTCCCCTCTGATGAGAGGGGAAGGGCCATTGCCAGCAGACACCTGGTCCACACAGTGCCATGGGAAGTATGTGAAACCGCTCACCAGGGAGGCCTGGATGGTCATCACCCATGAACCTTGGCCCTTCATCCCCTGTACAGACAACCGGAAAGTAACCTGTGAACTAACGATGGGAAAATCGGCAATGACATAGTTAACAGGAGGCTGAGCCCCGGTGGTGTAGTGGTTGAGTGCGGGACTGCGGCTCACTGGCTTGGAGGTTCAAATCCAGTAGCAGCTCTCCAGAAGCAAGGCTGGGCCTCCCACTCTCACCAGAGGGCAATGATGCCCCCCCTCCCCCCCAAAAAAAGAATAGACATTGAGATCACACCTAATTGTAGCCCTAATCTAAGAACAATTCGCTCTTATGACTTGCCTCACCCTCGGAGAGACATCATTTTGCTACAGTCAAGTGTGGTGTGGGGAAGAAGTCAGAGGGGGGCTGGCTGTCAGCAAGAAGACAGGCTGAGATCTTGAAGGCTGTCTTCAAACAAAACAGCCATCTAAGTGAGCTATCAACTACAACGACAAAGAAAAAGCACGCTCGTGTGTGGGACCCAACGGTTCTGAATATTAAAACCCATGCCCGGAGGGGAGAATGGCATGCAGTGTTACATCCTGAACCTTC
>PVJH01038204.1:0-17326 GCA_004026705.1 Nesogale talazaci | reverse complement strand
TCTATACATGTTCATTATCCCCCAGTTCCTTCCTCTATTTCCATTTGCTTCCCTCTTGTCCCACTATCATGCTCACTCTCCCTTTGGGTTTCATCATTTTTTCTTTGTTACATTAGTCTTAATCAATCCTTATTGGCCTTCTCTCACCCACCTTGTCCCTGCATTTGTATCAATTGTTATTCCCTTTTCCCTGGGCTGGACCAAGTGAAATTTAATGTCTTCAGAGAAATGTAATGCTTGAAGAGAGGGGTGCACTTTGGGCACCTACCAGTGTTAAGACGTCTTATAAGAGTAAGGCACAGGCCAAAGACTGTGTGGCTGAGAGGCTCGCAACCAGAGAGGAATACCTGTTGGGATGGCTGAGAAGGTGGACTAAGCTCTGTGATCCTGACTTGATGTTCATTTCCTGAATAAACCTCCATAATCATTATCATCTGTGAGTTCTGTGTCACCATGGCAAAGAATTCTCAAGTCTTACAGACAAGTAGAGTGCCAGGAGTGGGGCAGCTGGCATCAGAATAGGCTAAAAAAAAATGATTGAGTGTAGAGGCATGTCTGATCCTCACCTCGTGGCACTCAACCTAGTCGGGAGTTGGATTCTCCTTCCCTTTTCTATAACCAAGGCAGGTCATGTGTGGCTTCCAGGGCATTTTCACATGAGGCATCAATGATTTGGAAAGATGTACACTTTTGTGGGGAAAAATGGTATTCACCTTGACCTCAAAGTTATCATTTTCCCATTGCAATAATAATAATAATAATAATAATAATAATAATAATAACTTTTTAAAGGCATCTTAAGACCACCAAGACAGTATATTACTGAGAAAAATGTCAACTCTGAAAGTTATCAAGGATAGAGAGAAACATTACATAATAATAAAGGGATCAAGTCACTTAAAAGGCATAATATGTAATCTTTAATATGTAAGCATTTAAGAACTTCAAAACACATAGTCAATACTGACCAAACTGGTGAAAGAAAAAATATAAATCTGTAATTACAATTTGACCTCTCCTATCTCATTTATTAGAAGCCCTGGTGATACCGTGGGTTAAGCATCAAGCTGCTACCTCAAGGCCAGTGAGGTTAACATACTAGACACACCACAGGAGAATGTATCTAGCTAACCCTGTAAAACTGTACATCTTCCTCCCCTATGGTTCCTGTGTGTTGAAACTGCCTCAACAGTGAGTACGGCTTGGTTTTATCTCACGCATTCAGGAAGATCTGGTGAGGGAATGGTGAAATGCCTGACTACGAACTGACAGTTCAGCTGTTCAAACCTACCAGCTTCTTTGCAAGAGAAAGATGAGACTATCTGTTTCTATGAAGATTTGGAGCCGAGTAAGCCCTTTGTGCAGTGCTACTTTGTCCCACAGGGCAGCTGTGAGCAGAACTGACTTGGTGCCAGTGAGTTTTCTTTTAGTCATCTTACTAATTCAAAGAGCAAGGAGACAGAAAGTCAGGCAGGGTACTGAAGAACTAAGGTATACTCACAATCAACTGGACCAAACTAACACTTGTAGAACAATGCATGTAAGAGCAGCAGTATACACAGGTTTTTTTTTCTTCAATTTTTTTCTACAGTATACACAGGTTTTTTTTTCTTCAACAGTCATCAAGATAGACTGATATCCAGGACCATAAACCATAACTTTTTTTAAAATAAAAAAAGTTGAAATGGTTTAGTATGTCCTCTAAACCATAGTGAATCTACATTGGAAATCCAAAATAGAAAATCTCCATTTAGAGATTCAACATATTTCTAAATCCAGGGGTCACAGAGGAAAATGAAAAAACAAAAGAAGCCACAACAAAAAAGTAGCATGTCAAAATCCATGATATACAGCAAAAGCTGTACCTACAAGTAAATTTATAGCATCAACTGTTTACGTTCTGAAAAAAGTATCAAAAATTCTAAACCATCACTTTAGAGAAGTAGAAAAACAAGAGCAAGATAAACTTAGAGTGAGCAGAAAGATAGATAGTACACAGTCAAATCAATAAAATTAAAAACAGAAAAAGAAAATCAATGAAACCAAACGCTGGTTCTTTAAAGAGATCAAGAATATGGACAAAGTATAGAAAGACTGATAAAAGAAAAAAGGAATAAATTATTCACATGATGAATGAAAACAGCTTATCATTGCAAAGTCAGTATATATTAAAAGGATAATAAAAGAATACTACAACTTTGAAAAAAAATGAAATTGATCAATTCCTCAATTCCAGAAATTACTGAAACTCATCCTTGATTGAGTGGATAACTTAAATAGCTCTATAATAGTTAAAAAGATTAATTTTTAGTTTAAAAACCTTAAAAAAAACTTAATGAAACCTTCTGGGCCTGTACTTAGTTAACAAATTTTAACCAAAGAAGAAATATACCAAATTTATATCCTTTCAAGAGAATAAAGAGGGAATAATTTCTAGTTTTAAGAGACCGGTGTCAGTGTAATACCCAAACCAGAAACCAACAGTACAAGGAAAAGAAAAAAAAGAAAAGAAACTCTACAGACCGACATCCTTCCTGAATATTCACATAACACTCTTTAAATATTAGCAAATGAAACCCAGTAATATACGACATGAAAATAACCAAGTGAGCTATATGCAGGGAACTGAAGGCTGGCTTAATTTTAAAACCCATCAATGAATTCTGCTATAATCACAGGTCCCCCCCAAAGCAAAACCATATGGCCATATCAATTAACACAAACAAAGCATTTGACAATTTCAACATTAAAATTCTAAACTTGAAAAAGAATAAAAAGACAGCTAAAGGCTGTAAGAAAACAAATCACGGATATAAAGAACTTTCAAAAGTTTATAACACTAAAACAATCTAATTAGAAAATGCACCAGAGACAGGAAACAGATCTCATAAAGGAGAGCCAGATTGCAAATAAGCACATGAAAAGAGTTCCAACTTGGTTACCCATTAGCAAACAAAAGCCATGATATCACTATAGACCTATTAGAATGGCTGAAGTAAGCGTTCAAATGCTGGTAAGGATGCGGAGAAAGCGAATTTCTCATACATGACTACAGGACTACAAAAAGTAGAACTACTCTGGGAAACAGATGGACATTTTTTGGGATAATGTTAGACAAACCATATGGCTGAACAACTCAACAAGAGAAATGAAAACATGTTCGAAAAAAGCATGAACACTAATGGTTGTAGCAGTTTTATTCAAAATCTTTATAAGCTGGAAATAACCTAGCTGTCCTACAAGGGGGGATGGATAAATGAACTGTGGGATGTCCATACAATGGACTACTATTCATCAGTAAAAAGGCAAACTACTGTCAAAGGCAGTAACTCGGATGAATCTCAGAAGCACTATACTGAATGACAGAAGCCGGGTGTACAATGTTTCATGTGTATGGCACTCTAGAAACAACAAAAAGATAATGACAGAGAATATATCACAGTTGCCAGGAATTTTGGTTGGAGGGAGGTGTGGCTACAAAGAACTAACAAGGAGTTTTGTGACCTAAGTGTTCTGTATCCTTATTGTGGAAGTGGTCACACTAATCTATTTATATGTACATATGTAAATATATATAGATGTGTAATAAAGCCCAGAGAAATATACAAGAGTAAGTAAAAAAGTATAACTACTAGGGTTTAGTTCATGCAGGGGTTTATTTCAAAGAAAGCATGATTAAGCGTGCCCCTTCTTCTATCAGCAGATGGCCTCTGACAAGACACATTCTCTTGGAAACATACTTGTCTCAGTGTCATTACAGTGCATTTTAAAAAGTCCAGTCAAAACCGTGGTTTCCACGGTAGTCTTCTAGGTCAGTTAAATTCAAGTCAGACAGGTCAGCTCAGAAGGTTATAGCAATTGGATTTTTTAGAAATTCCAGAAGGGTAATTGTTATTGATCTTCTCAAAGGACACAGAATGAGCACAGTGTTTATGAGGAAGAAGCTTTAAGACAACTGAAAGTTGCATTTGTGAGAAACAGTTACACCAAGGAATGTCCCACATCACAACAATGCACCGGCTCATTCTTGAGGGAGAGCAAGATCTAAAATGATCTGTTTTCTTATACTGTACCATTCTTTTAGCATATAGTGCTATTTCTTTTTTTCTTTAAAAATATTTTATTGGGAGTTAGTACAGATCATTCCATAGTTCAATCACGTTGTGGTAATTACATAATCGTTTGTCAATTTGAGGAGTAAGAGTGGGTGGGAGTACGGGTGGGAGTCTAGTATGTCTATCAGATCATAGCCGATGAGGCCTCTGTGTGGCATGGTCTTCTCCTGAGAATTCTGGAAAACCTACCCAGATGCAGCCAGAACCATGGACCAGAAAAAGCCACCTAGAGATCCCTGCCAGCACTGAGATGCTTACAATGCCAATGGATACAAAGGCTTTCTACCCATCAGCCTGTGATCATCTTGCACTTGGTGTTATGACGTGTGTCTTGTGAGTCAGAAGAGGGCTTTATAGATTGGTATCGGACACACAGGCTAATATCAGACTTATGGGCTTGGACTAGACTGGGTTGGGATGCTTTCTTAATGTACAATTACCCTTTATATAAAACTGTCTCTTCTACACATATGCATTTCTATGAATTTGTTTCTTTAGTATACCTAGACTAACACACACATCAAGTAGTATTGTGTAATTGCTACCACAATCAGTTTCAAGACATTCTTTTCCTTCCTGAACTCCTTAACACCAGCTCCCCTGTACTCCCCAACCCCCATTATACCCCCGCCTCTGGAAACTCTTATTCTATTTGCTCTCCCTATATGTTCACCAATCATGTTTCTATTTAGACCAATATTCTATTAATTATAATCCAATACTACAGTTATTAATTTTGTCACTAAAATTATTGGAGATTTTGTCATGAGAACCTCTTTCAGGCCGACTTCTGACGCTACCTTGTCTTTTCCCTGCTCTGACTGTGGAGTCAGTCATTTCAGTAGTGAGCCTGCTGTTAGGTGTTAGCCGCTCGGTTCTGACTCAGCAATGCTCTGCACAAGAGAATGAGACACCGCTCCGTCTGGCACCACCCTCATCTCTGTTGCCATGTCTGATCCCACTGCTGCAGCAACTGGGTCAATCCGCCTCCTTGAAGGGCTTCTTCTTTTGTGCTGACTTTCCACTTGACCAAGCATCCTGTCCTTTTCTCCAGCGACTAGTCCCTGCTCACAACAATGTGCAGTGTATGTGAGAGGAGGTCTTGCTATGCTCGCTTCTAAGAAGTAAAGTGGCTGTACTTCTCCCAAGACAATTATAGTTGTTCTTCTGGAGACCCATGGTATCTTTAATAACTTTCCCAACGCCATAATTCAGATCTATCAATTCTTTTTTGTTTTCCAGCTTTTGCTCTCATAAACTCACTGAAAATACCAAGGCGTGGGCTGAGCTCAATCAAAGTGCCCACTCCCCCCTTTGTAAAGACTTTAGAGATCATTTACAGCATATTTTCTCAATGCAATATATTGCTCGATTTTTGACTAATGCTTCCATGAATATTGACTGTGGATCCAAGAAAAATGAATTCCTTGAAAACTTCAGTAGTTTCTTCATTGATCATTATATTGCTTATGGGTCCAGTTGTAATGATCTCTGCTTTCATTACATTGAGGTCTAACCATTCTGCAGGCTGATGTCCTTGCTCTTCACCAGCATATGCTTCAAGTCCTCTGTACTTTCACATCACAGGCTGTTAAATAGTCCTCCTCCAATCCTGAGGCCACATTTTCCTTCATGCAGTGTTTTCCTCAGATTACTTGCTAAGCATACAGACTAAGTGTGGTGGAAGGATACTGACTGATAGGCCCCTTTCTCAGTTTTGAAACATGCAGTATATCCTTGTTCTGTTCGAATGACAGCTTTCTGGCCTGTGCACAGGTTCTGCATGAGCACAATTGGGTGTTCGGAAATTCCCATGCAGCAATGCAATGCGTAATTTATGTTCCACACAATCAAATGCTTAAAAAGACTAGTTTTCTCCAGTGCCAATAAAAGTACATTACTTATGAGTATAGCTAACAGGGACCTCTAGAGGTCACCGGACCTAGTTTTAAAATTTATTTAACAGATGCAAAGTGGAACTTGAAACACAGTAAATGGTCTCATCAGAACTGGAAGTCACAGGCTGAGCATTTTCTTTATCATGCTCCGCCTCTGGTTGAAAAGGTTTCAGGGCATACGTTGAATGGAACCTTGAGCAATTACTATCATTTGATTTACACCTAAGGTATGTAGTTATTGATACATTTTCCTCATTTGCTTACTTAAAAGAAGGGGTTTTAAAATGTTTGTGGGAAATTTCCATTATCTTTTTAATTCAAAAAGTACTTTTTGAGACACTAGCTTAGTTAAAAAGCTGTGATCAAGAATGCCTTATTACTGTGGACTATCAAAGTTTTAACTACTGAAAGAGGAGTTTTCATTGTCTTGGCTTTTTTTGGGTAAACTGTGTGTTTAGATTTTTATTTAAAATTTACATTTTTAATAAAATGTTTAAAATATTTAAAACTTCATGCCAAGAATGTATCAGTAACTATTGCCTGGGATAATTTTTTAACCACAACAGTTTCAAGATATTAACAAACTGTTAGCATGCTGTATACAATAATAGAACTAACTACATTATTTGTTGTATATGTATTTAGCACATTTATGTATCTGTATATAGGTTTAGACTGAACGTATGAGGGAAGCCTATAAAACATGTGTCTCAAAAGTCTGGACGTACATAGTGACAAAGGTTTAACTGGCACAAGCAGGAGAACTTCTAGCTTTACCACATGAAAGCCTACATATGTAAGATAGGCATAAGAAGCAAGTCCATGGAGAAAACAATGGGATGGATGGTTTGGTGGGGGAAGAGGAACTGCAGGGAAGAATGCAGCAAGCAAACAAGGTCATGGACAGGGAAACAAGTAAGGAACTAAAATTGATGGCAAGTGGGGAGTAGAAATTCTGGTAGTTGTGCAGTATTCACAACCTGGCCAGAGGAATTACTGAGAGGCAAACAAGGGATGAGCATGATAGTGGGAGAGGAGGAAAGTAAATGGAAATTGGGGAAAGAATAGAAAGCAAAACTGTTTATTTATGTGGCTATTCATTGATGTAGTGGATGAATTCTGGGTCTCTACTCCACTATGCCCTCAACACAATAACACTTTGTTATAATAATGTGGCATTGGGCGATGCCTACTGCTCCGAAACAATCTCTGAAGATGAACTGGGTGCATACACAAATGTGGCGAAGAAAGCAGATGGTGCCTGGCTATTAAAAGATACAGTGTCTGGGGTCTTAAAAGTTTGAAGATAAACAAGTGGCCATCTAGCAGGGGAGCAGCAAAGCACACATGGAAGAACCACATCAGCATGTATGATCATGAGATGTCTACAGGAACAGACATCAGAATTACAAAAATAAACCTCATGAAGTGATAGAGAGGGGTTCAGGCTAGAGACCCAGACCCCACCCATGGATCACTGGACATCCCCATACAGAGGGGCTATGTGGGGGAGAAAATGCACCTGGGGGCAGTTTACCACTGACAAAATACACAACACTCCTCTAGTTCTTTAATCCTTCGCAGCTCTCTCTTACACCCCCCCCCCCCCCCCCCCCCCCCCGTATTATAATCTCACTTGAAGCCCAGAATTTCTGGAGGAGAAGGGAAAGAATAGAATGGGTGGTATAAGATTTGTATAAATAATAATAACAAAACGTAATATATTAAGAGTTTGCTGGGGTGGCAGGGTGAGGGAGGAAGGGGAAAAAAGAGGAGCTGATATCAAAGGGCTCAACAAGATAATGTTTAGAATTGTTGATACCAGTAATTGTACATGTCTACTTGAAATAACAGATGTATGGTTTGTTATAATACATGTAAGAACCCCCAATAAAATTATTTATTCAACTAAAAAAAAGAGAAAGTATTGTAAGATGGATATACGTTGGAATACAACCAAGTTATGCTTTATTCCCCTATAAAGTAAAGTGACCAGATTTTAATATTGGTAAAGCAGGACACCATTGACTGGGGTGAGTGTGGGGGGAGTGAGGGTAAGAGGGGGTATATTCTTTACAAAAATTGGGACTTTTAAAAAACACCGTGGGATGCGGGGAAAATTGTTTAAAATTGGAACTGTCCCACCAAAAGCAGGAGTCTGGTCATTTTATAATAAAGAAAACTTAAAGTTGATAATATTTTAAGAAAATAGGACTTAATTATCCCCATAAATTTATTTTAGACAGTGAACATGTTTATTTAATACCCACCATAATAGCACTACTTTTATGTAATTCTTCCATGAAGAACTTGATCCCAATTTGAGAGTCCTTTCACAGGTAAGTACGGCTTTTTAAAGGAATGTACTATATTTCTAACATTTCAATAGTATGTGTTCAAAATTGTTAAACCCTGACTTAGTCTGTGCTACAGATCTGATTATCAGTTTCCCTGTGCTGCTCTCTAGCACAGCTGAAAATCATTGACAACGTTCAGATTTATTGTTTCCTCTCTGGGGACAGAAAGTATGAGGTTCCTTCCCTAGGTCAACACAGTTGCTTCACTAACCCTTCCTCACCTTGGCTCTTCATTGGGAAAAGGGGTTTCTAACTTCCTCCTCAAAACCTGAGTAATAATCAGCAACTCCAGCGTCCCTGCACATGAGTTTCTTCTCTCAGTGATAGAAAATCAGGTAATAGAATAGAAATATAGTACATTCCTTTAAAAAGCTCTACTTACCTGTACACACATTCATGCATACAACTGAGATTGTAATCGTCATGTTATCAAGACACTTGTAGCAGTTATTTTCCTTTTTACATTGTGTAGTAGTTTTTCTTATAAGGATGAACAAAAAAGTAACATAAAGAATGACAGTGAAGCACGAGTTCAAAAAGCACAGAACCTGAAGGCAACTGAATACAGGGAGGTTCCATCAAGAAAATCAAGTGCCTGTTCTGAGCAGTCTGACTTTGTGGGAGCTCAAGTTCTTGGTTTATAACTTAAGATCAAGCTGGTTTCATAGACCCATTTTTCAAATTCAGCCATGAGGATCCTCTTGAGAAGGGAACCAGAAGCTATTTGTTTGGATCTGACGTCCCATTACATTCCATAAATGTAAAACTAAGGACCGCTGTGAGATGTAGAAAGCTAGTTCCCTTTTTCAGGTGTGTTCCCGAAAGGCAGACTATACCTAAGGTTAATGAATGGGTCTGGCCAGACTGCAAGGTTCCCCTGGGAGCCTGAAGCTGACCAACATGATGGGACTTAGCACGGTTGTCCAGTGAGCCAGATGAAAGCCCTGTGGTCCCAGGTTCAGATGGAGCTTCCTGATTGATAAGAGCTGACAGGTTCAAGCACCACTAAACTTCATGCTGGAAACCCTTCTAGGCCTTTTCCTCTGGATCTCTTTGTTATTATATATTAAGTATTATCTCATTATATATTAAAACACAGGTGATGATTATATACGTATATATATATTTACAACACACACGATGATGGTGATGTTGGTGAGCTCTGTTAGTGGTTCCAGCAAATTACAGTATCCAAAGAAGGAAGACTCTCAACTAGAAGGACTGACACAGTGACTGCAACACAGGCTGTAGAGTCTAAGACATACCAAGTGTGCGGACGGTGCCGGATGGGCCATGTTTTATTCTGCTTTCCATGGGTCTCTGCGTTGGAACTGACTTGGTAACACCACAGAACAACAAGAAAGTCACGAAGACTGGCTGATCTGAAATTGGGGAGTCAGCTGGGCTCTCTTAACTTGTAGCTGGTACCCTGATTAGGGTACAAGCAAACTACAAATTTGGGACTAGCTTATCTGGAGTCCCTAGATGATACAAATGGTTAAGTGCTTAACTAATAACCAAAAGGGTTGTCGGTTTGAATCTATCCAGAGAGACCTCAGAAGAAAGGCTTGCCAATCTGCTTCTGAAAGGTCACAGCCTTGGAAAACCTATGGGGGAAAGTTCTATTGTGCATATGGTCCTCTACTCTGGCAGAGGAAGGTAGGTGCTGTCACTTTATTATGATTAAGAATCGATCATGTGGCAACTGATTCATTTGTTTTTCAGTCGGAAGTGAAGGGAGTCATGTGGACTCTTAAGCTTGTGGCTGGTACCTGCCTAGCTAGCCTAGGATGACTAGTTAGAAAGAAGGACTTCAGGGGCAACCGGGGTCTGAACAGAAGAGGGAAGAGAGTTACGATTTCCATAGGACACGGCAGGCAAGTGGAGTGAAATCTGTTACCTCCTACACAACTTGGCATCAGAAGAGGCCGATCTGTGTCTCTTTGGACTGGTTTGTAGTCACTTCATAATAACCGACTAAAAAAATCAGTAGGAGTTACTACTCTTGGTATGTGTAGATTAAAGATGGGAAGATTTGTAGATTGCAGATTAGATCTAAATGATTGTTCTACCAGCTGCCCATAAGGAGCAAGTTCAAGCTCTTTGCTCTCATCAAGATTTCAAGCTTTGGAAACTCTATTATAGGTTCATTGTAAGTAGGAATTGACTAGAAGACAACTGTTTTTAGGGGTTCCTAAGCATGTACTGTAGTGAGAATTCTTGGCTGTTTTGCTTGCATCAATGCACCGTGTTACAAATTTGTGCATGTTTTCACAAAGAAAATTTGAATTCTGGAAAGAAAAAAGGTAATTTTTACCTAGTGGGACATCAGATTATTTTATGTATGGTTTTCAATGGCAGCTGCTAGTTTTAAACTAGTCAGCATTGTTTTTGAGCAGAATACAGCTTTGCGTTTATTGGTTTGTTCTGGTTTGACAGTCTGTTTTAAATATGGGGTAACACATAAATCTTTAGGTCTTTTTAAAATTAGGTATGGTAAAAGCCTAAAATAAACACTTTATGTAGGTTTAGGAATTTACTTTATTCTCAAAAGCAATATGCTTTCAAATGAAATTATTTCTTTCCTTTATGGGGGTTGTAAATAATTTAAGATCCTAAACATGTTCTCTATAAAAGTTATAATGAATATGTTAAAAATAATGACTCACATGAAAATAGTTACACTAAGATAGGATTCAGTGTACAATTATAAGTATCCTGTGACCTGGCTATCCAAGTCACCATAAGACATGGTCAAACATAACTTTTAAGATAGTGTGCATACAAGTTAGAATATGTTGCTTTTCAATCACTACATGTTTTCTTAATTTTTATCTACCCATATTAATATATTTTTGCTTCCAACATTACACAACTTAGAAAACTAAGAGAAGGAGAAGCTATTGTATACATATGCTCAAACATATTTTCATTCTTTTCCTAAAGGTCTTCCTGATGTTATGAGATTGCCTTTTAAAAAAAACCTCCTTTAGCCAAGTATAAAGAGTAAACCTTTTTTTGATAAATTCATTGGGCTTTCCTTCATCTGAGAGTGCTTTAATTTTTCCTTCATGCTTGTAGACCATTTTCTCTGGATACACATTTCTATGTTGACAACGCTTTACTTGGAACACCTGAAAATGTGATCCCATCTCCTTCTGGCCTCCCTAATTTCATACAAGAAATCCACTGCTATTCCAATTGTTTTTCTTCTGTGCACATCATTTTCTCTTGTGCTACTTTTAAGACTGTCTTTAGTTTTAAGAAAATTGATAGTAATGGGACTGACATACATTTTTTATTGATCTTGTTTAAAAATCAGATTTTTAAAATTTGTAGGTTTGTGTCTTTTGCAGTTTTGGAATTTTTCAGCCATGATTTCTTTGACTAACTCTTCAGTCCTGCTCTCTGTCTCTTCCTTTTTGGGTCTCCAGTGACATAAAAGAACTGGTCCTTGATTGAGTACTTGTCAGTCTATTTTCCTTGTGTTGTTCATTTTGAGAATTTTCAATTATTGTATCTTTAAGAGTATCGATTCTCTCTTCACGTCTCCCTTCTGAGGAAACTTAGTCCAACTACTGTGCTTTTTATTTTAATAATTATGTTTTTTTCAGTTGTAATATTTCCTCTTGGTGCATCTATTTTCATTTCTTTGCTCAGACTTTCTATTTTTTTGGAAAGTTTTAATGATGTTTCTGATAACTGTTTTTTTTCCACTCAAATAAAAATTTCCTGGTTCCTGATATGACAAGTGATTTTTAGTTGCAATGTGGACATTTGTTTATAATGTTAGAAGATAGTGGATTTAAGATCCTTCTCACAATTTCTGGTAGAAGGAGGCAGGTGTTTTCTCTCTCTAGAAAATGGGAGTCACCATGATGCTCTTTCTACCTATGGAAGCTAAAAGAGGTCAGGCACAGGTGCCAAGCCATTTCCTCAGCATGGCATTCCTTTCTGGAGGGTTTGGAATCAGAATGCGAATGACAAGTATAGTCAATCTATAGAAGAAGAATGTTCCCTACCCCAAAGATGTTTTGCATTAACTGAATAAGCCTAGGCAATTTTAAGAATACATTAGTCTCCAATACAACATTTCATAGAAAGTAATCAGCTGTTTGAAAGAAAGAAAAAGAAAACTGCAAAATGTCAATTGCTGAACTCATTTGGGAAGAAAATAAAAATCTTTTAAGAGCTAAATTGAACATTTAGTGTCCTTGAACAAAGAGAACCACTCTGTACATGTAGGTCATAAATAACAAACAATATAAGAATATTACTGATCAAATAGAAAGCTGGGGCTGTGAGCTGTCATTGCATGCTCAGTTAAGTATTGTTATTTGGTGCCTGCACAGATTTATGTGTAATCAAAGTATTGATGTCAATATATGAAAAACAGTGCTTATGAGACAGTCTACACAAGGACAAATATCAGATGGGAAGGTTTCCATGATAATAAAAGTGAATGTTTTAGAACTTGTTTCAAAGTACTCACCCGATCTTTTCAGTTAATTTCTAGTTCAGAAAATCAAAACAATGGACCAGAACAATGAAAATAGAACTCACCATCATCTTCCCAGCAACTCTTTGCATTTCCTTCTCTTTCACTGCTCCCTGGTAATACTGTCTGGTCTGTTGGCAGGTCGTCATCTGGCACACCACCGTCACACTCGGCCGCGTCAGCAACGCTTTCTTCTTCCACAATATGGAGTTTGTCCTCATCATCTGAATCTGAATTTGTTTCTACCACAGTATTATAATTTGTAACTGTAATGCAAACAAGAAAGGGATAATTAAAACCGAGTAATGTCAAAAGTCAGTTTTCTACCTCAGGTTAACACAAACTAAATTAAAAGGCATTTAAAACAGATGATAATGCAGTAGGAAATGGCTAGTCTAGACAGGTGGTTCTCAACCTTCCTAAGGCCGTGACCCTTTAATACAGTTCATGTTGTAGTGAACCCAACCATAAAATTATTTTCATCGCTACTTTATAACTGTAATTTTGCTACATTTATGAATTGGGCAACCCCTTGTGAAAGGGTCATTAGACTCGCATAGAGGTCATGACCCACAAGTTGAAAACCGCTGGTCTAGTCCATTCTAGGTAAAGACCTGATTTATTTGATAACACAGTTACTAGATACTACATGTGAAAATGGAGAATAATAATAATAATAACTCAAATGTTGAGCAATGAGTATGTCTACAACACTAAGCTTGTTAATTGTGACCCATTCTGACCCTCTGTGTTTCAGAATATATCTGCACTCCACAGGGTTCCTACGACTGTGATGTTGCCAAAGCACATTTCTCGGCTTCTCTCCTAAGGCATCACTGGGCAGAGTCCGGTGCTTAGCTGCTGCACCACCAGAGACTCTCTACTCTGTGTATGTGCACGTCGTCTAAATATTAGCCCATCAGCAGAGTGGCTATTAACACCAGGCAACACAAACCAAACTCACTACCACTCACCCACCTGCTACTAATTTACAAGTGTGGAGGTCAACGCTGAGAAATAAAACATAACCTGCCCCAAAGTACCCCACTAGGAATTGGTAGGATGGGATTTGAAGTTCAGTGGTATGTTCTAAAGGAGCCCTGTGGCATAGTGGTTACAAATTGGGCTGCTAACTGCAGCCATTCCATGGGAGAAAGCCTGGACTTCCTGCTCTGTAAAGAGTTGACAGTCTCGGAAAGTCAAAGCCCCTTCTGCTCTGTTCTGTAGGGCCACTCTGAGTTGGTATCAACCTGATGGCAGTCAATTTGTGTTTTTTGTTGCCTGGTTTTATATTCTGTATTTTTTAAAAAGAACGTTTTGTTGGGGGCGCTTACAGGTCTTATAACAATCCACACATAAAGTGTATCAAGCATATTTGTATATATGTTGTCACCATCATTATTTAAACATTTACTTTCTCTTTAAGCCCTGGATATGAGCTCCTCTTTTCCCCCCTCCCTCCCTCCTCTCTCATGACCCCTTGATAAATTATAAATTATTATTTACATATCTTATACCAACCACTGTCTCCCTACCACCACATCTCGGGGGGGGGGGGAGGGTGGTGGTGTGATACATTGATCATTATGATCGGTTCCTCCTTCTCCCCCCACTTTTCCCCTACCCTCCTGGTATCCTTACTCTCATTTCTGTTCTTGAGGCATTTATCTGACTTAGATTCCTTATGTTGTGAGCTCTTATCTGTACCAGTGTACATGCTCTGGTCTAGCCAGGACTAGGGTCATGATAGTGGGGGATGAGAAAGCCTCAAAGAACCAGAGGAATATTGTATGTTTCGCTGGTGCTTTCCTGCATCTTGGTTGACTCACCCTTCCTTGTGACACTTCTGGGAGGGGATGCCCTACTGTCTACAGATGGGTTTGGGGTCTCTGCTCTCATCCCCCTAGTTTTCAACAATATGGTTTTTGTTTGTTTTGGGTCTTCTGATGTCAACACCTCATAATTGCACAGGTTGGTATGCTTCTTCCATGTGAACTTGTTGCTTCTCTGCTAGATGGCACTTGTTTAACTTCAAGCCTTTAAGACCCTAAACACTGTACCTTTTGATATATGTATCATTGGCTTTCTTCACCATATTTGCTTATGTATACATTTTGTTTTCAGTGATCACGTCAGGAGGGTGAGCAGCACAGAATGCCAGGTTGTTAGAACAAAGCATTCTTGCATTGAGGGAGGACTTGAGCAAGAAGCCGAAAGTCTGTCCACTTCCTCAGTGTATTGCCATATAAATAAATGTATGTACATAAGCCAATACCTTTATTTTTATGAATTAATATATTTACAAGTGTACACATTATGTTTTATACCTCTATCCATAGCTTTGCTTCCTATTCTTAAACATCTTAAATATCACATTAAACATCCTCTCCAATAATAATGAGTCTATTTTATATAATAATATGTAAGTAGAATAAGGACTTGATTTTAAAAGCATAATCATAACTCAAGCCATTACCCCCAATAAAATAAGAATACCACATTAAAATGTCCACAAACATTTTCAAGTTATCAATTAAGCGTGGGCATATCACACTAATCTCTCCACGCCATACAGATTTTATAATCAACTACTTCACCAAATTACTATTAGATATTCTGAAAAATCACAACACTTTTGATTTTTTTAAAATGGCTCTTAGTTTGCACATCAGTGAAAATTAGCATCAGTATGTGCAAATACATAAATACAGTTATCCTGAGTGATTTTATCACTCTTACCACTAGGGAAGAATAGTTGAGAATAGCATTTACTGGAACAGCAGTTGTCCACAACAGTGGTTCTCCACCTCCCTTTAATATAGCCCCTCATGTTGTGGTGACCCCTCCCACATCATAAAATCATTTTTGTTGCTGCTTCCTAACTGTAATTTTGCTACTGTTATGGATTGGGTGACCCCTGTGAAAGGGTCTGGGGGTCATGACCCACAGGTTGAGAACTGCTGCTTAAAAGATATAAGTAAAATCAATGCTTCTTAGAGTTTTTGTAATAATGACTTCAATGGGATAAATCATTGGGTTTGGTCCTCAGAATACTCCTTTCCAACTATTTGCAGGGAATTGTTACCTGCTTAAAAAGGAATGAGAGGAAGGGAAACCCTGCTTTGCCTAGATAATTATTAATCACTTCTAGTTATTCTCTCCCTTACTTCATAGGATTTTCCCAATTGTGTTCCTAAAGAGAATTACGTAAAGATTAAAGACACACATAGCCCTCATTCCCAATTACACAGACATATACATACTCCTGAGAACGGGGGAGGAAGAAGTACATCTTCTAATAGGTGGAAGTCAAAGTACAAAAGAATAACCAGGCCCTGCCCATGCTGCTTTTACAGACATTGAAATCCATCTGTCCAAAAAGAGTGCCGGAGTTGCTGCTTTGCTCACGTTACAATGTCTTCACTGTGCAAGTCAGAAGAAAATATTGTTTTCAGTCATTAATACTTAGTGTGATATATTTTTTCCAGATCTTTCCCTAACAGCAATTTCCCCCCTGATTTTCTTGTAAACTATTTTTATTTGAAATAATTCAGACAAAACAAAATACACAACGAAGTGAATTTTCCCTATTTTCTTTTTCTACCCACTTGAAGGTGATTAACAATAAGAAAATTTTATTATTTCTATGAAATAGGGAAGTATGATACGAAACAGCTTATATACCCCATACCCTATATGTTTGTAGGGTAGACTTGCTTGTACACACACACAAACATGCACATCTTATATTTAATAGAAATCCTATACTACTGATATGAAAATGTGCATATGTCTAAAAGCAAACATATGGAGTCACAGTGTACTTTCTGTTTTGCACTGAATACCATGCCAAGTCTTCTGACTAAACATCATATATTAATAGTCAATACCCATAAATTTAAATTTTGTTGTCTATGGTATCCTGTCTCCTTGGAGTTCTAACACTTAATATCATGCCATTAAAAATAACTCCCACTCACTATCATGACCCCAATTCTACCACATAAATCCAGCTAGACCAGGAGATGTACAGTAAAGTTGGAAACATAGGAAACTTAGGATAGATGATCCATCAAGACTAGTGATGGGAGTGGTAATACCAGGAGGGTGGAGGGATGAAGGAATGGAGAGGGAGAGCCAACTTCAGGGATCTACATGTAGCCTCCTCTCTGGGGCATGGACAACAGGGAAGTGAGTGTTGGGACACATTGTACTGTGTACAGGATGAAAAAATAATTTGTAAATTACTAAGGGTTCAAGGGGGAGGAAGGGTAATATAGGGGGCAGATAATGGGGGCCTGGAGGGAGGGAGAATGTTTTGAGAGTGATGATGGCAATGGGTGTGTAAAAGTGGCCTGAATACAACTGATGTTGTTGGGGATTGTGATGGGAGTTGTAGGGGCCCCCCAATAAAATGATCAATTTTTTTAAAAAGGGGGGGGAGGGAAAGGGGAGGGT
>PVJH01038203.1:0-17338 GCA_004026705.1 Nesogale talazaci | reverse complement strand
TAGGTTGCTGCCAACTCTTTGCAATTGTGAATTGTGCTGCAATAAACATTGGCGTGCATACCACTGGCTGTGGTTTATTTCTTGCCTCTTCTGGGTATATACCCAATAGTGGGATAGCTGGATCATAGGGTAGCTCAATTTTCATTTTCCTTAAGTATCGCCAGACTGCTTTCCATAGTGGCTGTACATATCTACATGACCACCAACAATGTAGAAGTGTCCCTATTTCACCACATCCCCTCCAACATTTGTTGCACTCCGATTTTCTGATCTGGGCTAGCCTCAAGGGTGTTAGATGATATCTCATGGTTGTTTTGATCTGTTTTTTTTTTTTAGTTTTTTGGGCATCACTGCTCTCTGGTGGTGGGAGTAGGAGGCCCAGCCCCACTGCTGGATTTGAACCGCCAAGCCAGTCGGCCACAGTCCTGCACTCAACCACTACGCTACCGGGACTCAGCCCTCATTATTCACAATTTTTATTTATTTATTTTTCCTGATCAAGTCTCCTTTATTTGGGAGAAGTAAACCAGTTTTATAGGGCAAGCAACCTTAGGCAATTAGCATATGGTGATCTTCAAAATTAACAAGTGAATGGCAGCACAGCTGCAAGTCAAGCTTCAAAGGCCAGGGCTGTTTACAGTTACAAAGGCGACAAACTACAAACCCCAGGCAACAAACTGCAACAGAGTTCAGGCATATCCCGCCTGTAGCCAGGTCAAGCATGTCCGGGCTGGATGGCTCCTGACAGGTCCCCCTTTTTTATTTTTTCAAGTAATATCCTCCCGGGAACTCCGCCTGTCTTAGGTTATCAGGACACACACTCAGTCCTTACCTGTCATCGGTCAATGGCCCTCTAATGTCACCATGGCCTGTCTTAGGTTGGTAGAGTGCTCCTGCTATTACCCGTCATTGGCTGTCAAGTTCAGCTCATGGAGGCAGAGGGTCTTATCACATACTAGTCCAAGATCTGTTCAAGATCGCTCATCTCCAAGCGACAATAATGAACTTGCAGGGGCCTTGCTTGAATGGTCTCAATCTGTTACTTAATAAGTGCCATGAGGTTGTTGAATAATACTGGCTGTAATGAAAGCAAAAGCAATAAACTAACAAGGGGGCCCAAAAGTGGCAAGAGGTAAGGCAACAGTCCATTGAGCCCGGTCCACAGTGGATTGGTGGTCAACTCCTTTCTTCTCTTCTCCAAGTCTTCTTATTCACAATTTTTATTTAGAAGAAAATTTAAATTGTGAATTGGGGGGGGGGGTTACCTTTCAGACTATCACTTTTATAGTCAACTATTTAGAGTACTTTTCAAAACCCACAATTTCTTACATACATCCTCCACCTTTGATATCCTGCTTCCTTCTTGTGGACTGCTATATTTCCCTCCCCCTGGTCTAATCCTCTCAATCCTTTAGCCCTTTTTTTTTCATCCTCCACCTCTGTCTTCCCCCATGTGGTCATTTCCACAAGGTGTTTCCTTAAGTATAAGTGTTTGGCTTGTGATTATTTTTTTCCTTTTTAGCAATAGTCTCATAAAACATTGCCTGTTTTATTCCACATGATATTCTCCATTTTGATTCATGTTAAGAGGTGTGCCATTTTTTTTTTCAGATACACATAATACTCCTTTGGATGTGTGTACCAAAGTTCCTTTATCCATTTTTCTAGTGACTGGCACTAAGATTGGTTCCATCTTCTTGCTCTTGTAAACAGTGTGCTTCACTGAACATGATATATATGTTCATGTTGTGGTTCTTACTTTTTTAGGATATAGAGAGTGTACCCCCCCAAATGGAGATTTTTTTCCCCAAAACTATGTATTTAAATGTTTTTTATAAAACAACCCTATCACCTTCAAAGTACTCTCCATTACACTTAATACATTTGTGAAATCTGTGATTCCATTCTTGGCAACAGTTTTCAAACTCATCCGTCTAGGTGGCTGACTGCACCTCCCTTGTATTTTTCTTCACTTCTTCTATATCATCAAATCGCTGTTATTTTCTGTCCCTTTTAATTTGCAGAACCAAAAAGAAGTCTCACAGAGTGAGGTCAGGTGAGTCATGTGTGTGGAGCATGAGAGGCATGATGTTTTTGCCAAAAATTGGCACTTTGAGATGAGTGCATGAGCAAGTGCATGGTTGTGGTGAAAAAGTCAGTCCCCTGTTGGCCAAAAGTAGGCCTTTTAAAAAAATTATTCAATCATTTTATTAGGGGCTTGTACATTACGTTCCACAATACATAGTTACATATACTGTGCCAAGCACCTTCACATGCCTGCTTTCGTTAACATTCTCCAAATAAACTGCTTTTCCACTCGGGTCCTTGATATCGGCTTCTCTTCCTTCTCCTTCTGTCCTTTTCCCCCCTTCCCCCCAGTCTCATTACTTTAAAAGTCATTATTATTCTGTCATATCTTACACTGCCTGACATCTCCCCCTGCCCACTCCTCACGATGTCTGTCCTCCAGATAGGAGGCAGTCTGTAGATCCCTGCAGTTGGCTCCCTCTCTCCATCCCACCTTCCCTCCACCCACCTGGTAACGCCACCCTCACCACTGGCCCCGAGGGTTTCATCCGCCCTGGGTTCCCTGTGTTTCTAGTTCTCATCTCTGGCAGTGTACCTCCTACAGTCCAGCTGGATTTGCAAGGTAGACTTGGGACCATAATAGTTGGGAGGAAGCCTTCAGGAATTAGAGGAAAGTTTTATGCATAGCTACCTCACTGCCCCTTGACTGACCCATTTCTTCCCTGTGATTCCCCTGTAAGGGGTGTTCACTTGCCCACAAGTGAACCTTGGGTCCCCACCCTGCTCTCCCCCTCATTCTTATTGAATTGATTCTTCTTCTTTGAAATTTGATATCTGCTCCCTTTGACCCCTAGTGATCACACAGGTGGGTGTGCTTCTTCTAAGTAGACTTTGCTGCTTCTGCGCTAGATGGCCACTTGTTCACTTTCAAGCCTTTAAGATCCCAGCTACTTTATCGTTTTGTAGCTGGGTGCCATCAGTTTCCTCTGCTCTGTCTGCCTCTGTACACTTTTGTCCTCAGCAATCATGTCGGGAGGGTGGGCACATAATGATATTATTTTTGCTCTTCTTGGTTCTTTCCACTCCTCATGGGCGCACAGGCTGGTGTGCTTCTATGGAAGGCTTTGCTGCTCCGTTTGGTCAGATAGACCTTTTTTTGGTCACATATTGATATGCTATATCTTCAGAACCTTGTTATGCTATCTTTTCAGAACCTCTAAATAGAAAGCTGACTGGGTAGAACAAATGCTAAATGCACTATCCCCTTCACATCAAAAAACAGATGAGCATTGTCTTAAGCTTTGATTTCACTTAGGAGTTTTTTCTGGGTAAGGTGACAATGGTGGCTTGATTGATGCTTGTTTTCAGGGTCATAAGAATAGCGCCATGTTGCCTTACCCGTAATGACCTTGGCGGGAGGAGCGGGGAGGAGTCTGGGTCGCTGCAGAGCTGTTAATTCAAAGCATGGCATGCTTCCACTCTATGCTCTTTTTCCTGTTCAGTCAGAACCAGAGGCACAAATTTCACAGTGACCCTTCTTATTCCCAAATCTTCCATTAAAATTAATTGAACCAAACTCCAAGATAGCTTCCCCAACTCTTCAAAGGTCTGTCATTGGATTTCATGCACAAGTGCACAAATTTTGTCGACTTTCATCTGTTTGGGAAGTTGATAGATGTTCAGAATGAGGTTTATCATTAATCCACATTTCACCTTTTTTGAGACAGGAAAATCACTCATGCACTTGAGTTTCCCATAACTCTCTCTTTGTAAGCTGTGTTCACCATCACAACAGTTTCAGTGGCATTTTTCCTGAGCAGGAAACAAAATTCCACAGCCATATGCTGTTCTCTTAAATAGGCCATTACAAAGGTTCAAGCAAAAATGCTTTTACGAAAAAATTCACTCTGACCAAAGAGAACTTTCCCAGATGATGCCACTGAATGCCGTAATTCAGAGAGAGTTGCTGGATGCTCGCCCACCCGGTCAAATGCATACTACGAAAACTCCACCAAGCAGAGCTTTTTTTCCATATTTTGGGGGCACTCCCCCCCTTGAATATACCCAGTATAATATTGCAGAGCCACATATAATTTATATTCTCAATTGTTTGAAGAATTGACATAGTGCTTTCCACAATGGTTCTAAATATTTACAATCCTTCTAGGAGCATATAGCATTCTAGTTTCTCTGAAGCCTACCCAGAAATTGTTACATTTTGATTATTTTTAACAGGGCTGCCATTGTTACTGTAAAGTGTTATCTCATTGTTGCTTTGATTAGAACCTCTTAGATGGCTAGTGACCATGAAAATTTATTTATTCATATTTTGTTGGCAATTTGAATATCATAATTAACTATTTGTTCATGTCCTTTGCCCATTTTTATATTGAATTCTTCTTTTCTTATTACAGTGTTACAACTTTCTATACATTGTTGATTAGTCCCTATCTGTCTCATTCCCATTTTTTCATGCTGTATGATTCTCTTTCATGCTGGATGATTCTTTTTTTACTCTTGATGAAGTCTTCTGATCACATAAGTGTCTTATTTTTATGCCGCTCCAGTCATTTATATTGTCTTCTACTGTATGTGCTTTCATTATATTTAGTAATATTTTTATGGCTTGCAATACAGCTCTTAAATTTGCTATCTTCTTCTCAGCGACGACCTTTATAGCTACGGGATTTACACTTAGTTCTTTGATCCCCCTTCAGTTTATTTTTGTGTGGTGAGGAATGGGCCCTGTTTCATTCTACTGCTGATGGAGTTCCTATTTTGCCAACACCATTTGTTGAGGAGATTATGTCTATACCATCTAATGTGTTTTAAGTCTTCATCAAACATCAGTTGATGGAAGGATTTATTCCAGAGTTCTTTCTTTTTGTTCTAGTCGGCTATGCAATTATCGTTGTGGCTATTTTAACTACTGTGGCTGTGTAATAGACTTGAGATGAGGAATTAAGAGGCATCCTACTATGTTCTTTATTTTAAGAAAGTTTTTACTTGCCTTATAAAGTTAGCAATTAGTTTCCTTATTTATTTAAAGAGTAAAATTGACCATTTTGGTTTTAAGGTCTTTGTTGTGTTGACAAAATTTCTTTCAATTGCTATTTTGTTGAGTGCTTTTATCAAAAATGGTCATTGTCTATTGTCACATCTTTTCTGCATTGATTGATATGATCATGTGTTTTCTTACTTTTGTTTTGTGGTTGCTTACATTGATTTTTTAAAAAATATTGAATGATCTTTTTTTGGGGGGGGGCATCACTGCCCTCTGGTGGGAGTAGGAGGCCCCGCCTTGCTCTTGGAGAGCTGCTGCTGGATTTGAACCGCTAACCCAGTGGGCAGTTCCACACACAACCCCTACGCCACCGGGGCTCAGCCCCAATATTGAATGATCTTTGTGTACCTGATATGAATCCCACTTTATCATGGTCTCTCTCTTTCTTTTAATTATTTTATTGGGGGCTCTAACAGCTCTTATAACAATCCATACATTAGTCATATCAAGCACATTTGTACATATATTGCCACCATCATTTCCAAGCATTTTCTTTCTATTGAGCCCTTGGAGCCTTTGAGTTCCTTTTTTTTTTTTTGTCTTGAACTGGGGGCTTGTACAACTCTTCTCACAATCCATACATACATCCACTGGGTCAAGCACATTTATACATTTGTTACCATCATCATTCTTAAAACAGTTACTTTCTACTTGAGCGCTGGTACGTAAGTGATTCTCTTGTCCAGTATTTTTTTGAGGATTTTTACATTTATGTTCATAAGGGGTATTGTCCTATAGCTTTCTTTCTTTCTTTTTTGTTTGTTTTGAGGGCATCACTGCCCTCTGGTGGTGGGAGTAGGAGGCCCAGCCTTGCTGCTGGATTTGAACCTCCAACCCAGTGGGCCGCAGTCCCGTGCACAACCACTATGCCACCGGGGCTCAGCCCTGTCCTTTGGCTTTCTATTTTGGTGGTCTTTGCTTGGATTGAGGAGCGGGTTTGGGCACTGCCTAAAATGAATTTGGGAATTTGCTATCCTTTTAAATATTCTGGAATAGTTTATATAGAATTGGTTTCAATTCTTCGCTGAATGCTTGTTAGAATTACCTAGTGAAGCCATGTTGCCTTGAACACTTTTTGTTGTTGCAAGTTTTTAATTACCTAATCTATTTCTCCTTTTCTTATGAGTCTGTTTAGATTTTCTTAATCAGTCTATATAAATCTGGCTAGATAGTATGCTTTAAGAAATTTGCCAATTTCTTCGAGTTTTTCAAATTTGTTGGAGTATAGACTTTCATCATAATGTATTATTATTTTTTAAATTTCATTTGATTCTGTTATAGTATCTCCATGGTCTTGAAATTTATATCTTCTCTTCCTTTTTCTTTGTTTAGTGTCCCAGTTGTATGTCAATGTTGTTAATCCTTTCAAAGAAGCAATTTATGTCTTGATTTCTTTTCCTCTTTCTGATTTATTTGTTTATGCTTTATCTTTGTTTTCTTTTCTCTTGGATATTAAGTGTTTATTTTGTTTCTCATGTTCTAGTTGTTTAAGAAGATTGGTTGAGGTGTTTTTGTTCTTTTTTTCATGTGTGGGTTTAGTGCTATGAATTATGCTCTTAGTATTACATTTGCTGTGTTCCAAATGTCTTGGTATTTTGTGTTTTCATTCTTACTTGTTTCAAGGAATTTTAAAACACCACGCCTTACTTAACCAATTAACTAGTAGTTTTAAAGCAAGGTGTAGTTCAGTTTGGTATATTTGATTATTGACCTTTCTCTTCCTATTATTGATTTCTAATTTTGTAGTATTGTGGTATGAAAAAATAGATTGTAATACTCAATATTTCCAAATTCATTAAGGCTCATATTGTGTCCCAATACATGGTCTCTTATAGAGAATGTTCTATGTACACTGGGAAAGAATGTATTCTTTACTGTTGTTATTGGAGGGCTCTCTCCGTATAGGAGGTCAAGAAAGTTAATTGTATCAGTTGGCCAGATAGCTAGTTGTCTTCTGTATATACGTGTAGGGTTGTAGCTGACATTGCCAAGTATGCAAGCAAGCCTCAGAAAGAGGGTGGGATACTAGGGTAGATGCATCATATACACCAGCTGCGTGTAAACACAGCTGGCAGCTATGGCTGCCAGAGTAGACACTCGTGAGGTAGGGCCTCTATGGCAAGCACATGCAACAGTGGTATCCACCTGTCGGGAGTGCAGCAGGCAGAAGATCGTAATGAGTGCCTTGTGGTGGCTTTGTTCCTTCTTCCCCTTGTTACCACAGTCTTATATGTAGAGACTTTGGTCCAGTTAGCTTTTTGTTTTCTAGGTTTCCAGGCTCCCTGTGTATGTTTCCTGAATTCTTTTTATGTTCTTTCAATGATGATGGCAACATTACAACAAAATCTTACAGATCACAACCCAAAACATAACTTCTACACCACCAGGGCTCCTACAGTCTCCAGAAGATAGGAGATAATGAAAATTAAAGTAGAACAAAATGAAATAGGAAACAGAACCAATTGAAGAAATCAACAAGAGTAAGAGTTACTTCTTTGAAAGAATAAATAGAATTAACAAATGGCTGACCAAGTTAACAAAGGAAAAGAAGAAGAAGGTACGAAAATGCAAAATGAGATGTGAAATGAGTGCTGTCACAGCAGATCAAACAAATAAAAGGGATGGTAACAGAATACTTCAAAAATATGCTTTATGAAATTTGAAAAACTAGAATAAATAGATTTCTAGAAACATAATGCCTATGCAAATTATAGAATCTGAGGTCTGCTATTTGAATAGACCCAATATAATGCAAATCTAAAGGAGGGAATGGCATCAGAGTTTAAATTGTGAACACCTGGCTTGTAAAAGGTTATCGATGACAGTGGAAGCCCAAAATCCACTTTCAGAGTTAGCATATGGAGGAAGCCTCCAGTGAATCCCCTCCAGTCAGAATCTAGGGATGTGAATAACCCTGTTACCAGTCAGAGAGCTTGTAAAGTCATTTTGGCAGATATAATGATGTCAAATGCAGTATCTCATGGTCTGATCTCCCTTTTGACACATCTTAAAGCTGTTTCAGTTTTAAAAACAAACAAAAAGTGAAAGGATTAAAATCCCCTGATGAACCCCTCTGACTATGGACCAGGGATATGAATTACCTTACTAACATGCAGAATGCATTGAAAAGTGGATTGTTGTAGATGTAGTTAGGCTAAAATTTAGCACCTTAATATTTTATCTCCTTTATGATCTACTTATAATTGTTATAATTTTCAATATTTTCTGATTTGTTTTCAACTGAGGTTTTGTCTGTTTTATCTTGTTATTCTTGGAAGGTTTGTTTTTATTTATTTTTTTTGTATATGAAATCCAGGATAGGTAAAGCTATAGAGACATAAACTGGATTAATGTTTTTCTGAGGTTATACAGAAAAGGGTAAAAGGGTAAAAGATACATTCTATAAAGCAGTGGTTCTCAACCTTCCTAATGCCACAGCCCTTTAATGCAGTTCCTCATGTTGTGGTGACCCCCAACCATAAAATTAGCTTCATTGTTACTTCATAACTGTAATTTTGCTACTGTCATGAATTGGGTGACCCCTGGAAAAGGACCATTCGAGCCCCAAAGGAGTGGTGACCCACAGGTTGAGAACTGCTATTATAAAGCAAGCATAGGCCTCTTATCAGAGGCAGACAGATAGAACACCAGAAAATAAAATTGTAGACCAGTGTTTCCCGAACTGGTTAACTGTAGGATTTTTTTTTATCCTTTTGCTCATTGTGGAAGTTATAGATTTAAGGTGTTAGTTTGAGCAGTTTCTGCTGCTTAAATAGGTATGTTTATTGCTGTAAATTGACATCTGATCACTGCTTTTACTGTGCCTCAAAAATTTGAGTGTATTGTTTATTCATTTTCATTTGACCTCAGGAGTTTTATTTTCTATTTCTTTGATTTCACAATTTTTTTAAAGCAAGGCTTCATTTAGTTTCTATGTATTTGATTTCCCACCTTGTTCTTCATATTATTAAGTTATAACTTATAGTGTTGTGATAGAGATGCTTCATATTTGTGTTGAACTTAGTTTTCTAGAAAAACAAACCCAATTATAGCCTCATGTGTATAAGAATGAATTTCTTATCAAGAAAGATGTGTATACCATGGAAGTAACCCAGACAAGTCCATGAGTCAGATGCTAGCCCATAGCTACCAATGGATGAAGCAGGAAGGTGACATGGAAACGGGAAGATGATAGACCAATGGATGCAGTGTTCTGTGCATACAAGTCTGAAGGAAAATGTCGGTGTTCTGACAGCTCCCAGGGTTGACAGGCCACAATGGACCTCTGATTTCAGATGTGAAATACAGAATCCAGTAAAGAGGAAAGGAGAGGAGAAAGAGAGAAAGAGAAGTTCTCTATAATATCTCATATTAAAAAAAGCACACAAACATGATTAGTTTGTGTCCTGATTGAGAGGTTAGACTCCATCCATGCATTCACAAAGATGCATTAAGTTGACATAAAATGTAACCATGATACCACTATTTTGACGTTTCTAATTGAGTGAATGTTGTTTTGTGACCATAGAATATATGGTCTATCCTGAGAATGATTCAAGTGTACTTGCAAAAGAATGCATACTGTATTGTTGTTTAGTAGTGTTGTATATATGTCTACAATAACAAGTTGGGTACTCAGACCTTCTTCTGTATCTTTGTTGAGTTTCATTCTAATAATTTTGCCCCTTATTATTCATGAAGTTAAAATCTCTTATTATTATTATAAAGCTATCAATTTCTCTTTTCAAATCTGTTCAAGAATTTCTTATGTATATTAGGGCTCTTTTATTGGGTGCATAGATAGTTATGTCCTCTTGTTGGATTAGCTTTATAATACATTTCCGTGTTGATTAGTCATTTGTTCTGATTCATTATACCTCTTCAGTCTTTTTATTGGTGCACTGAATAAATTTTCATTCAATGTAATTAGATATAATTCTAACTCTACTGTTGTCATTTGTTGTGCTTTTTTTTCTTCATCTGTGGTGCTGAGAATTTTTTGTTCTATATGTTTCTACTGTGTTTAGTTATATTTGTTTTTTTTAGCTATATTTATTTACAGACTGATTTTTCTCCATTTCCTTACAAGATATTGATTTTATTTTGTAAGGAAGTTTAAAATTTTTCTTTTGTGCTAATCCTGAAATTTTATTTTGTCATTCGAACTTTGAAACAGGCATGTCTATCTTGACTTGACTTGACTTTCTCAGCATATGGAAATTCTGTAACTGTGACATTTATTATGACTTTTTGCTTTGAAGTTGTCATCATTTATAGATTGAAAAATCTGGTTCCCTACTTTGTATCTTGTAAGCTTATTTTACTTTTAAAATTTATCTTTCTGGGGCTGAGTCCTGGTAGCGTAAGTGGTTGAGTGCGGGACTATGGCCCGCGGGCTTGGCGTTTCAAACCCAGCAGCTGCTCTTAGGAGCAGCATTGGGTAGCACCCACGACCACCAGAGTCAGTGATGCCCACCGCCCCCCACCCCCCAAAACAAAACAAAAAAATTTATCTTTCTGAGTGGGTTTATGACTGATATTGTCATGTGTTTCAATCTCAGGTTGTTGTCTTCTATTGTAAGTTAACTATCTGAAAAGTTACCTTCAGTCTTTCTTGAAAGTTAGACTTTTAAAAATTCCCTTAATTTCTATTTATTTGGACCACAATTTAAGAACATTTTTTTGGATGTATAATTTTTGGTTAGAAATTTATTTCAGATTGTCATATAGATTATCCCATTGTCTTCTTGTCTGCATGCTTTTTGCCAAAAAACAAAAAAGAAGCATATTCTTACTGATTTTCCATTATAGGCAGCACTTTGCTTTTCCCAAGCTATTTTCAGGATTCTTCGTCTTTCTTTTTTAAGAGCTTGATTATATCTTTTAGTGAGTTAATATTTAGGGACTATTCTACTAGAAGTTCATTGAAACTTTTGTCTTTTTTGATATTGGGGAAGTCTTCTGCCAGAAAATCTACATAAATTTTCATGTTGCTTTTTTTTTTTGGTTGTTTATTCTTCTCCTTAGCTTGAATTATATTTATATTTATATGATTTCTATTAGTGAATTCCAAATAACTCTTAAGCTTTCTTCATTTTCTTTCATTGTTTTCCCTGAGTGATCCACCAAAGATTGGTATGAAAGAATGTGTCCTTTATTTCTTGAATTTATTTCCCACTGATTCAATTCTACTTGTCTTTCCAATATACTACCTAATCTGAAATTGTGGTGTTAGAGATCCGAATTTTCATTGCCTTTTAAAAAATGGTTTCTAATGTGTTTTGTTTTCGTTATTTCCATAAGTATTCTAGGGTTTTGTCTGTGTTTTCTTTGATTTTTTTTCTGTATTTCCCTTGATCATTTTCTTGATTTGCTGACTTCTAAATATAGATGTTTTGAATTTCAATCCCATAGATAAGGTTTTCTACTTCTAGAAAGAGTTACATTCTCAGAAATCCTCATATTATTTCTCCTCTGTACACTACGGCCACTGTGAGTCAGCATCATCTCAATGGAAGTTAAGTTTTTATTTTTTATTTCTGAGTTGCATTAGCATTTCTTAGGAAGGGTTTCTGATCATGTATTTTGGTCACTTGCTTAAGCAATTTGTCCTAAATTTTTGTGTGGTTTGATATTGTCTATTGACTCTGCAGTGTTGATATGTCGTGTTTATTGATTGTATGTTTATCTGTTTTGCTTCATTTTATTTTTTAAAATTTAAATACTGAGGTGGTCAGGGTGAGTGTGTTACTTTGACTGCTTGTTTGGCAGTAGTGGAACCTCATCACCTATTTCTGAATAGGTGAGGTAGGAACTGAGTTCAGATCTCTGTTCACTGATCATGTGGATCAGCTGAGGGTGGGTTAGGCAAGTGTTGTCAGTTATCTGTCATTGACACAGTTATGCAGTAGTGAGTGGTGGCATTCACTAAGTGAGTGGGTTAGCATATGTGACATGTATGGGTAGCTGGCAGAGAGCAGTTGCTGCCTCTTACCAGATTTGGGAAGCAAGCAGTGTTTAGGTGCACACATGCTTATGTTGATGCCATGTCTTGCACAGAGGGTGTAGGTGTGCCTGGTAAACTGTCATGTTTACAGTTGTACACTTGTAGTCTCCTGCCTGATGGCAACAGAGTGAGGGTAGATAGCAGGTATGGTAAAGAGAAAGAGCTTACTCCTTTTGTTGATGGTCACTGGTGAGAAAATGCTACTGGTTATCAGGTTTCTACCTCGAGCCAATGCAAGGTGGAGCCTTAGCAAGTGCACTGTCTCCAGCTACTGCTCCAAGGACCCTCCCCTATGTATGGTTCGTCAACTCCAAGGACTGCAGATCACTGCTGGTGAGCAGTCCTGTCACTGTTCATTGACTCCCTCCTGGCTCTGTGGTCACTTGCATCTCTAGAGTTCTTGCCTACTTTCTTGAGTCTTCCTTCCTTAAATATGGTCACGCTTTACTCACCTTGGGATTTGTCTACTCTGTTACTCTGTCCTAATGGAAGTTTCATAAAGTTGGGTTTTGGTTCTTTATTCAGAAATACGGCTTGCATTTTTGTCTCAAGATGGCCACACTCTCCCAGGCCATTTAGCAGTCCACCTTCACTCTACATCTTTCCTTATTTATTGATTTTGTTCACTTTTTTGGATCTAATTCTTTATCCTTTCATTTGATTCTCTAGGCTTCAGGATTGTCATCTCTATATTTCTCTTGTTTTCTTCTTTCTTTTGGTTATTCTATGTAGAGGAGCGGTATGATGTGTCTGACTGGGTCACTATCTTTTCATCAAAGAACCACTATTATGTTTTGCACATATGCACATGATGATACTGATTTCTTGCACACACTTTAAGAAATACTGCACTATCCAGAGGCAACACAGAATAAAAGTCTGGTGATCTTAAAAGTCAGCCGTTGAGGATCCTGTGAACAAGGTTATCAAAGGTTGAATTTGACAGAACCGCAACCAGTTTATGAAGCACTTGGGAGGAATTTATAACGTAGAATATTAGGCAACTGTGCCTCTTGAAATCATGCCAGTTGAACTTGTAAATAAAGCTGCTTATTAAATGTCCTGTCCAGTCATGTTCTCCAATGTTGATTTGTGTATTCTCCTCTCATTCTCTCACTCTACACACACACACACACACACACACACACACACACACACACACACACCAGGACACATGTTCATCAATCTTTCTTGCAAAAAAGACAAATCAACTATTGTGTTAGAACAAAATGACTTGATGTTTCATTACAAATTTCTTCTTAATTAATGTCATTCCTTTATTACCTTGTAGTTGTTGAACATTAACCTAGAGAAAGAAACCATATTCTCTCAGAGCTTCCACTTTCACATTCAGTGAATGACCACCAAAATTCCAGAACATTCTGAGCTCTCTGAGTCAGTCCTTCCTTTCATTTTCTGGAGCTCATTCAATAGACTGGTTTGTCACTGCCAGTGACCGCCCACTTAGGATACATTATCCAACAAAGCAATGTTCAATGCTCAGAGCCACACACTGGGAACATTTCCAGTAGATTTTTTCCCCCTTGTTAAGTGTTATTTCACCAAATCCATGATTCATAAGACTTTAAGCTTTCACAGTCTTTGAGGTCTTTCAATGACTCAATTTTCCACCACTGTCATTAAACTACAGAACAATGAGTGAAAAATATATGTGGTTTGTAATCAATTATTCTCTTTCTGAATCATAAAGAGCTAGTGTCCTGGTACAGTTTATTCTGCACAGTACCTATCAAATGACACCATAAATTTGTGGAAAGCACTCAGTGTGGGGCAAGCCTGTTGGAATGCAGTCTATAAATACATCACTGCTTGGGAGCAGTTGGTTTGATTGCTCACTTCTCTAACACAGGAGTAAAAGAAATGCTTCTGATTGCAAGGGCAGACAACAGGTAAGGCAATGCAGCACACTAATTTACCCTGAACATAATGTTCCAAGTATTTTGTGCCAGAAAGGGACTGTGAGAGTAGACAAGTCAGCTGTAATAATTCCCCATGAAATGCTTTAATTTATAGTAAACTTGGAGATGCCAAGACAATATTAGTGGCAGTGTGTCCCCTCACTCTAACAGTCCTGCGTAACTCCAACTTCTTGGACAATTGAAGATGGCCGGCGATGTGGTTCTAAACATCAATACCAACATCACCCACATATGCAAACTCACATAGTAGCACCCTGACATTCCAAATGTTTTTGAGAATGTAGGGGTTGTTCAGTGTGTCCCCAGTTGTTATCACTTTTCATCTCCTTTCTTTGATTAATCTTCAACTCAAAGAGAAAAGAAAGCAAGGTGCTTGATCACACCAATCCCACGCACCTAAGCCATGTGGTTCATCTTGTTATGAACACGACAGGAAAAGCCACCACAGATGGGATGAGCAGGAGCAGCAAGGAAATCAAAATGTGAGCAGCCTTCATTTGGTGTGGCAGTAAGGAAGGCCTGTCAAGATGGAGAACATTTAAGCTGGAGAAATCCATTCCATGAAAAACAATTTTCAGTTAAAGTTTGGCAAGTGACAACTAGTATTATGATAGCCTAGATCCCTGCCATCAAAAACACTTATTTAGTTATTCTCTTGAAATTAGTAAAATATCTATTCCTTTATGTTGTCCTATGAAATGTTTTCTCAGGGTCATGCTATGTGAATCCACCAGCTGTTTTTAAGAGGAAAACGTGCCTTCTACTTCTGAAGACAGTTACAGCCTTGCAGATCCACAAAAGCACTTCTATCCTGACCATCAGGGTCGCTATCAGTCAGACTTGATCCCTGAGAATGATGAGACTTGCTGTTCCCATAAAGATTTATAGCTTCATAAAACCTCAGGCACAGTTCTACTCCATCCTACAGAGTGCCTTTGAGTTGCAATCGACTTGATGGCAGTGAGGTTGGGCCACTTTTTTGGCAGTTGACTTTGTTATAGGTACTTTCATTGACACGGCATAAGTAAAATAGGAGAGATAGTTGAAGTTCTAAGTATGCCAGTACAGTTTGACATACCGTAAGTCTATATTAAAGCCAAGTATTTCTACACACAATTACAGACCTACTTTTTTGATAACTGATTTCTGCCTTGAATGCTCTCAGAGTAGAGATGAGGTAGGCTGGATGTCAGATGCAAGATGCTCTTGCTCTTCACCTTTGAGAAGGGAATAAGATAACTTAGTAAGAAATAGAGCTTTTCTCAAAGGAAGTTGAGTGTTGGTGAGTTCTCATGCGCACGGTGCCTGCCACTTGCTTGCTGAGCCAGAATGAGGAGCCCAACTGCCAGGTAAACATCGCATTTCTCATGGGATCCCTGAGCAGTAGCTTAGAGTTGAATGCCACAGAGAAGGGGTGTGAAGAGCACTTGGTGTCACTAGTCCTCCTTTGGCCCAAACTCTTCCACAGATTGGCCTTGCAGCCTCTCCAGCACTGTCTCCAGGCTGAGGGGACCTCTCTACTAGACAGAGGACTTGGAGATGCCTTCTCTTTTTAAATCTTTTAATTGTAGTACATATGTATGCAACAAATCATTTGTTGCTTCAACATTTTTGTATGTGTATTTTAAGGACATTAACGTGTTCATCATGCTGGGTAGTCATTGTCTGTTTTCAAGTTTTTCCAGTACCTTAACAGAAGCTTACTGTCTTCTAAATAGCCATCCCTTTTCTCCCCTGCACCCCACCATTTCTGTTAACCACTAATGACCACAGGTATGTATACATATTTCATATGAGTAGAGTCATATAACATATATCCTATAGTATCTGACTTCCTTCACTCAGCATAATGTTTTTAAGATTCATCCCTGTGGTACAGCTGACCCTTATGCAACATGGGTTTGAAGTAGACAGATCCACTCTCATGCAGATTTTTTTCATATTGTGTGATGATGATACTTTTTGTGTGAGCAGTTTATCTCCACAGTAAATGGCATACTGTAAACCTTGAGTCATATGGTATGAGTCATATAAAGTGCAGCTAGTTATGCCAGAAATTCTCTGAAGAAGCCAAGAAAAGTCATGAGATCATAGGACAAAGTTGAATTTCTTGATAAGTACTATAAGGTCTGCAGCTGAAGTTACCAGACATTTCAAGATAAATTATCCAAGCCTAAGAACCACTGTAGGAAAGAAAAGGGGATGCATTAAATCATCCCTGTAGCTATAGCTTTAAGCAGGAAACCCTTGTACTTTGGCCATAATTCCTTTTACCATGCTTTGCAAATATAGATTCTATGTAGGTGCAGTATATAATACACATAATATGCAAAATATGTATCAGTGGCCTGTTTATATTATCAGTAAGGCTCTGATCAACAGTAGCCTATTAGTAATTAAATTTGGAGGGAATCAACAATTATACATAGAAAAGTTATAAATCAATTTTGAACTGTGCAGGCAATCAGTACTGCTAACCTTCTTGTACAAAGGTCAACTGTGGAGCATGTTTCAGAATTTCATTTATCTTTATGATTAGCATTCCACTGTATAGATGGAACTGTTAACATTTATCTACTCATGGATGCTAAAAGACTTAAGGATGTTTTAATCATTTTGGTTTTGTGAATAATGCCACAACAAACATTCATGTACTTGGAAATGCCTTCTTGAAGTCAAGACGTATTTAAAGAGGAGAGGAAACAAAGTGGGGCTACTTATCCAAGTCACCTGACAATGGATGTTGAATCTTTGGGCATCATGGTCTGCTGCTGGTTCTACCATTTGGGAAGCCTCCAAGGGAGGGCAGAGAAATGTGTGTTTGAGTGACTGCCCCTCAGAAGATTGTTGCTACAACTCACACCACTGGGAGGACCAGCACTCCAAAGACTGGCGAATGAAGGCACCAAGCAGCACGGCACCCCAGAGCACTTCTCACCCATGCACAGTGCTGTGCTCACTGTAACGATGAAATATGCACCACGTTCGATCTCGGCTAACCTGTCGTATGACTTGCATCTGCATACTATTGTGTAGCCTACAAAGACTGTTCGGGTATATTTTCTATTTTAGCCTAAAGCAACCAATTTTGGTGCAACTGCTATTATAAGTTCTATTTCCTCATTTATAAGTGAGTATGCCAAGACTCAGACAACACGAGAAAGATGCGATTCTAGGTTGCTTCTGTAACACAAAGGGTTCTTAGCCCTGAATGCACATGAGAATCATTCTAGAGAAACCTTGACGCTCACGTCTCATTCCTTAAAGGTCTGCTTTACGTGACCCCATAGGTAAGATTTT
>PVJH01038202.1:0-17334 GCA_004026705.1 Nesogale talazaci | reverse complement strand
AAAAAAAAAAAAAATCTATGAACAAGTTCACCGTGGGCCCTGGATGAGCTGGCTGCTAAGGATGACAGGCAGCTGCGACAAAAACACTCGGCGGGAGGGATAAACGTCCTTGGCCCATGGGCCGTGGTTTGAGGACCCCTGTGCTAACTGCTCCCCACCGAGCCAGGGGACCCAGTGGGTAGTTCATCAGAAGGACAGCAGGTTGAACCCACCAGCTATTCTGTGGGAGAAAGAAGAGGCTCTCTGGCCCTGGAAAGAATTACAGCAGCAGCTCTCAACCTATGGGTTGCGACCCTTTTGGGGGCCGAAGGACCCTATCACTGGGGTCACCCAATTCATAACAGTAGCAAGATGACAATGATGAAAAAAAAAAGATGACAATTAAGAAGTGGCAACAAAAACAATTCCATGGTTTGGAGGGGGGGAGGGGCAGAGGGTCCCTACCACATGAGGAAATGTATTAAAGGGTCACGCCATCAGGAAGGTTGAGAACCACTGACCTAGATACTGGAATCCAGATAGACCAGCTATTATCCAGGACGAGCTACAGAGGCTCTTCTGATGCTAATCTGAAAAATGAGAGACGTATAGAAAGGAGGAGGAGGAGGAAGGCTAGGCTGTTGGTCCTGTGAAGGTGTACAGCCTCCGAGACCCAGAGGGGCAGTGCCACAGAGACCTGTCAGCATGGCTGTGAGTTGGAGAATTAGTCAGAGTTGTCCAGAGAACCCCAACCCGTGATATGCCTCGTATGTACAAGAACGAATTCTATCTCAAGAAAGAAATGTATTTATATAAGGAAGTGGCCCCGCAGAAACTAACTCAAGTCCATGGGTCAGGGGCTAGCTGGAGGTCCCTCCAGCGAAAGCAGGCCACAGGCTGGTGGAGGCAGAGTCTCATGGGCCTAAGATTGGCGGGAATCAAACAGGGCACCTGCAGCTCCCAGGGTCAGTGGGCCACAGGGGTGGACGGCCCCCTGAAGCCATAGCCACATGCAGCAGGATTCAAACAAGAGGGCGGGGCCAGCCCCACAGCTCTCTCTCTCTCTCTCTCTCTCTCTCTCTCTCTCTTTTTTTGTGGCATCATTGCCTTGGTGGGAGTAGGAAGCCCAGCCTTGCTCCTGGAGAGCTGCTGCTGGATTTGAACCGTCAACCCTGTAGGCCGCAGTCCCACACACAACCACTGTACCACCGGAGCTCAGCCCCCACAGCGTCTCTTATAAACAGGCCACACCCCCAAGGAGGCGTCATCAGTCTGTGTCCTGATGGAGAGGTTGGACTACACCCCCGCCTAGTTTTGGTCTGACTCCATACCCCACTCCACACCCCCACACCCCGTGTCACTGGTGTTTGTTTTGTCTGCTCTGAAGGATTGGGGTAACTCTGTCCCTCACACACAGGAAAGTGCTCCCTCCTACCCCAAACCAAACCCACAGCCCACGAGCCCACTCTGACCCACGATAAGCTACACAGGGCTCTCCGGCCTATAAACCCTTATGGGAGCCAGGCAGCCTCATAGTCAGTCCTCCTCCATGGTGGCTGGTGGGTTTTAACCACTGACTACACACACACAGACCCCCCCCCCACCCCATTAAACACATAAAAACCCACGCCACTGAGCCAAGAGGCCTGTGAGGCTGAGGACAACTGCCCCTTTAGGTTTCAGAAACTATGCTTTTATAGAAACCGATGGTCCCCTCTTTCTCCTGCAGAGAGGCCGGTGGGCTTGCACTACTGACCTGGGGATTCACTACCCAAGACATAACCTGCAAGGCACTCGATCATGACAGTGGTTATGACTTTCCTACGTGATTTTTAATGAAGGTACGGCGTAAAGTGCCCAGGTTTTTTTTAACATTGGTAAAGTGAGACACCGTTGACCAGGGCGGGAGGGTGGGATAGGGTGGGGAGGTAAAGAGGGGGTATATTCCCTTCCTGTTCTCCCGCCATTCCCTAGCTTGTTGTGTATTCTTTCCAAAAATCACGACTTTTTTTAAAACCCCGCGGGACATGGGGGAAATTGTTTAAAATCAGGACTGTCCCACCACAAGTGGGATGTCTGGTCACTTTAGGTCTGGGCTAAGTGCCCAGCTGGTACCCGGGTGTCTAGAGGTGTGAGTCTGCCCAGAGGCAGCTCGGAAGAAAGGCCTGGTGATCTACTTCTGAAGAATTGGCCAGTGAAAGTCCTCCACTTTGACATATAAGGACCGGTTTTGTTTGCTTTTGCTTTTGGTTTCTTATCTCTGAGCGGCACTCCCATGGAAAAGAGCCAGGGTGGGGGCTGGAAGTGTTACAGACTCTGAGAAACCAAACTCACTGCCGAGGCCATTCAGACTCACAGGATAGGGTAGAACTGCTCCTGTGAGTTTCCAAGCCTTTATTGGAGGAAGGGAAGGGACAGCAGAGAAAGAGACAGGAGCATCTTGAGCTCCTGGGCGGTCCCGAGGCCCGAGAGTTAGGACAGGGAACCCTCTGACTGTAATTTTTTACAGGCATAGGAAGCCCCATCTTTCTCCTGAGAAGCGACTGGTGGTTTTGAACGGCTGACCTTGCAGCTGGCAGCCTAATGTGTAACCACTACAGCCCCAGGGCTCCAGTTGAGGGCTACAAAGGAGGACCTCCTTTGTACCCACTCACCCCTTTCCTGCCATTCCCTGGAGTCGGAATCTGCTGGGTGGCAGCGGGCTGGAGACCCAGAGGGTCTCTGATCATCAGGGACTGCTTTCTCTCGGGCAGACCTGGGTCTCTGCCTACCCCTTCCCAGAGACAGCAGTAGAAGCTCAGCCCCTCTGGGAAAACCCCCCAAAGCCTTGGGCCTTTGGAGGCCAGACCGAGCTTTTCTGAGGACCCTGGGGTCCCCTGGTGGCGGAGCTCTGAGCCCCAGGGACCCAGGGAGTCACAGCGGATCCTGCCCTGGGTCCCTGTTTCAGAATACCTTTCCCTGAAGCTGTTGCACCTTATTCTTCAGAGTCAAGAACTCAGGCTGTACCACCCTCGCCTGCACCTTGCCTTCCCAGATGGTCCAGGAGTTGGCCATCATCTCCTACCTTCCTGGGGCTGACCATCCCCTCCCATCTTTCTGGAAAGGTCCAGCTCAGTGGTCTGGGGAAATGTGGCAATAGCATGGCTGTGCAGTGGCAGGGGGGACTCCTGAGTGGCTGTCCATCACCTGGCAGAAGGACCAAGGGCACCACAGAAGTAAAATTTGGGCAACCCCCATCTACTGGACCTGGCGGTTTCCAGAGTGAGAGCGCAGCTTCTAAAAACCTCTCACCATCCCACCGCCGTCCTCATGGAGGCAGTTCGAACCCTAGACAGCCTGCCTGCCATCTCACAGTCATAGTTACAGCCCAGAGGTCAGAGCTCAGCCGGGGTGCAGTCCCTTCTATATACCCTTAATTGCTCTGCCGCCACCCAAGGCCCACCTCATCCTTTCTGTGGACACAGATCATCTTGGCCGCCAACTCCTGTCCAGGGCGTGTCCAGACCGTGCCCCATCCAGGTCTCCCTGCCTGGCAAGGATGTGACCCCGTAGAAACAGCCAGCGGGACCCACTGAGAGACCATGGACCCGAGGGAGTTAGCACACTGCACAGACAGCAGGCCTAGTCTGCTCAGTCATTCCTGTGGCAAACCTACTGTGTGCCAACCATACTGGAGCTCTGGGAACGCTGTCCCCTGGTAGCCTGCTGGCATGGCCCCCTCCTTGGTGAGCTCTGGCTGCCCTGGGCCCAGTCCCTTGCCTAGTGCAGGGTGGTGTCTGCTAGCCAAAGAGTGTTTCCATATGGCTCTTTGAGCCAAAGCCTCTAATTTCCACCCAGGGACCTTTTCCTGTATGAGTGTGGTAAGAAGGTGGAGACAGAGATATATTGCAGCTAAAAGAAGACCACCACAATGCCCAATTAGAAATCTTGAAGCCCCCCCAAAAAAAATTCTTGACGCCTTTGTTTTGATAATAGGCTCACCTGGGCTGCCATGCTGGGTGCCAAGGGCACCTCTCTCCAGACCGCAGCTCCCTCCTCCCTCACCAACTATCTTTTATATTATTTGGGGAGGGTAGAATACAGAAAGCAGAAGAAACAGCAAATTAAAATACATATATCACTGAGTGATATTGACATAAGTAAAACAAAAATATATTTAGGTGAACTGGTACTAGGGACCTAAGTGGAGGGAGGATACTTGGAGAGTGATGATGGCAACCAGTGTGCAAATGTGGTCTGCATACGATTGATGCATGTATGGATCGTGATGGGAGTTGTATGAGACCCCAATAAAATGATTTATTTAAAAAAAAAGGGGGGGGTGAGAAGAGAAACTTATGCCAAGGGCTGAAGTAGAAAATATTTGGTAATGAATATGGCAAATACAAATACGCTTGATATAAATGATGTATTGAATGTTATAATATCTGTAAGATCCCCCCAAGAAAACCATTGAAAAAAATGAAAGTGGAAATGAAAAAAATATATGATTGAACTATTGAATTTATGTTATGTGAAATATAATGTCAATAAAATTATTCTTAAAATAAAATTTTAAAAAATATATTTAGGTAAAGTGACCAGATTTTAAGCGGGACACCATTGACCCCGGGTGGGGGGGTGTTCTTGATTAAGAATTTGGTCTATATGAAACAACAAAATTTTCCATAGGACGCAAAAATAGTATTGTAATGTATTTATTTTAATTTTAAAATGCTGCGGGATGTTGTTAAATTGTTAAGAAGTAGGACATCTGGTCACTTAATTTAGGTAAAGTTCCAGGCGCCTTGTTTTATGATCCTGTTCCTGGACTTCATCTCTAGCCTGTCCTCCTAGCGTGGGGTGGGAAATGGGTATTCCTGTCCCTGAGAGAAGCTCGTACTTCTTGATAACGGGACCAGGACCAGGGTCAGTTTAAACTAGAATAGCTCTAAAGCAACAGTTCTCAACCTGTGGGTCGGGTGACCCCTTTGGGGAATGAACATAATTATATGGTTGAGGGGGGGCAGGTCACCACTACATGAGGAACTGTATTAAAGGGTTGCAGCATGAGGAAGGTTGAGAACCACTTAGAGTAGAAGGTCATTTACAAGCCTGTATTCCATTGTGATGTTAAAACAGATGACCTCAGGCCAGACCAAGGCCAGTAGAGGGGTATGGGAAAATGCCCCCAGGGGACAGTTCTGCTTAAGTGTGGTCTTAAGAGCTTGTCTATTTCAGATACTGATAGGGTTCAGTGAGTAACTGTGAACAGGATCCAATGTGATAACCATCCTGTAGCTTATAAAATGAACCACTCTCCACTCTCCCCACCCCCACCCACTGAGAAGCAGGAGGAGGAAACTGCTACAAGCATGAGACAGGCATGGAGCGTGTCCTCTGGACCGGAGAACCCTGCAGCAAACCTCCTGGACCAGAACACAGCTGTGACATCAGAGGAACAGCAGCTGCAGCAGCAGCAGCAGGACCAGAAGCCAGAGCATGTGACAGAATGATGGACTTCCCAGGCCTTGGAGCAAGGACAGTTGGATACTTTTAAGCAGGGGGCAGACTCCTGGGTGCTGGGTGCTTACTTGAGAGAACTGGGTTTGTGTGCTTTGGGGTTTAGGCTAATTAAGAGTGGGTATGTGTGGGGGTGCCTCTGGGCACTGATTTCAAGGAACTGGGGTTGCTGACCCATGGAGTTTGAGCTGAAGGCCTTCTGGTTGATGCCTAAAGGGGTGTGGTCTGCCCTTTGGGCATCTATCAGCCCAGATAGACCTTTGTAACATGACCTGCCTGATGAACAACTGCCCTGGCAATTGTTCCAACTTGTTAGCACGCCTTCATCAGCCCTTTGATCGTGAATTTTGTCTCTGGATTCTGTGTGCCACTGCAATGGATGAGAACCTAGGGAGAAAATGGAGTAACACAACTTCTTCATCGCAGGGCCCCAGGCTGTGGCCACTGCTGTGAGTTGATGCCGACACCTTGTGGCTCCCTGATCCCACAGGACAGCGTTCCCATGTGGTGTGTGCTGCCTGGTGCTTGGAAGCAAATTGCCAGACCTGGCTTCTGAGGTACCCTTGGATGGCTTTGAACCCCCAACCTTTGGGCTAGTAGCTAAGTTCTTTACCAGAGACAGTTCCCAGACCACAGAAGGCCAGGGGCAGCAGGTCCTCTGACGAGTATAGTAGCCCCAGGTGACAGTCCTTTGATACAAAGGGCCATGGCTCCACTCCAAACTGTGTACTCTCAGCAGGGCTCTGATGTACCCTGGGTTGTCCAGTCCAGGGTCATGGGCTTTACCCTGGGAGAGGGCATGAGACTTGGAATAAAAGTCAGAGCGTTTACAGGGAGGGGACTGTGGAAGGCAGCTCATCTCAGAAAGGTGACAAACACTCCTCTAAGATGAGGGGGAACCCCCAGCTTCTCTGGGGAAAGGGGGTCACTAAACTCGCCTACCCTTTTATGGAAGGGAGGACCAAGTAGTCTCACGATCCATCGGCTCCCAACTCACGGGGCCTCTCAGGATGCAGCTGAACTGCTCTGTGGGGCTTCTAAGGTTATGCATCTTCTGGGAGGCCTAGCACCTCGCCTTTCTCCTTCAGAGCAGCTCATGGGTTTGAACGGCAACCTTTCGGTTAACAGCCAGCCCTTCACTCTCTGTGCTACTGGGGCTCCGTTAAAACCCAGTCCCACCGTCCATGACTGGTGGCAGAACTTGACACCAAGCTCTGGATGGTTTCAGAGACTGGATCTTTACAGGAGCAGGTAACCTCCCCTTTCTCCCAGGAGAGCAGTGGCAGGTGCGTTTGAACTACAAACCCAGTCATCTACAGCCCTGTGCTTAACCCTCAGCACCATCAGGGCTCCCTGGGGGACAACCACCAAGCTCACTGCCATCAAATTGATTCTGAGTCATTCTCAGGGGGAAAGTACCCAGATGGGAATTGAGGCTTGAATAGTTACCTGAATTTTTTTTTTTTTGGCAAGCTCAAAGCCTCTGGCTATACAGAGGGATTTGCCGTCTTAACTACACCTCTGGTGTAACTGGGCCTATAAGCCTTTAGGCCTGGGCGTGTGTCTGGGCCTGTTGGAAGCCGCTGGGGCCTGTGGAGGGGATTTAGACTTTGAGATCCTTGCAGCTGTGTGGGCCTGCACCTCTCTAACACACCCCCATGCGTGCGCGCGCACGCACACACACACACACACACACAGCATTTATTTGCTCACACCATGTGAGCAAATTAATGTGTATGCTTTAGTGCCTGCTATTTGTCCCCTGCTATTGGCAGGACCAGCAGTTCAAAACCCATGGTCATTCCCTGAGGGAAAGATGGGGCTTTTTACACCAGTAAAGAGTTCCAGTCTGGGAAACCCAGGAGCAGTCCCACCCTGTCCTAGAGGATTGCTATAAATCAGTACCGGTGACAGTGAGTTTGGATTTCGGTTACGGCAAGGTCAGCTGTCTGAATCCACCAACTGCTTCGCGGGAGACAGATTGAGACTTTCCACTTCTGAAGAGAGTCACCTTCTCAGAAAGCCACAGGGGCAGTTCTACTCTGTCCTACAGGGTCGGCCGTGAGTCAGCATGGACTCGAGGGCAGTGAGTTTGGAGCCCCGAGCCCCTGGCTGACGACGCGGCGAAGCGCTGTCCCACCCAGAGCAGCTCCAAAAACACACCTCACCATGACACAGCCAGGGAAGCCCTCAAGACAGTGCTACCCGCACACAGAGGGCTGGGCTGAGCTGGCATCAGCTTCCTGGTCACTAACACCTACAAGTCCCCAAAGGAGGCAGGGTGGCCCTGAATAGAATCGTGGAGCCCTAGTGGCGCAGCGGGTTACGCCCGAGGGGGAAGGGGCCTAACTGCAAGGTCAGCAGTTCTAAACCACTAGTGGTTCCCGAGGAGAAAGATAAAGTTTTCTTTCATAAAGATTTGCAGTCTGGGAAACCCACAGGGGGCCCTCTGAGGAGCCCCTAGGAGTGGGAGTAGGCTCCAGGCCGTGATTGTGGCTGGTTTCTTTCGAAGCAGGAAACCTGGGACTGATTTCCCCGTCACCACCATCTGTCAGCGGAGGCATGGGTGTGCGAATGCTGAACAGGTTTGCGCCGAGATGGAGGAATAAGAAAGGCCTGAGACCAACCTCCAAAAAAACCAATAAAAATGTTACCAATCACAAAGCCCGGTTCACACTGCTTATGGGGACGGTGCAGGACCTGGCAGTTTCATTCTGCTGAGCGTGGGGTGCGCTGTCAGTTAAGGTCGGTGGACGCCGGCCCCAAACAGCCAGGTCTGAAAGGAGAGTGCTACAAGTGGAAGGAAGGAGACTAGCGGAGGCAGTGGCGCCTGGGAAAGGGGCCAGATTTAGTGTGCCTCTTTGGGAGGAGACGGGGCTCTTGGAAGGCTTCCAATTGGGAATACTGAAGGTGGGGAGGCAATAACCAAACCTCAAACCAAACTCACGGCCACTGAGGGGCTGCCGACTCACAGCGACGCTACAGGACAGGGCACAACTGCCTGAGAGTTTCCGAGACTGTCTGTTAACGGAGACGCTCTCTCTTTCTCCCTCAGGCCTGGCCTTCCTCTTAGTGGCCCAGTGTGTAACTGCAGCACCCCCGGGCACCTGGCCTCAGTCCAGGGTCTCATGTCATACCTGTCCGCACACGTAAGAGGGTTAGTGTTCCCATTTTACAGATGTAACACATCCAGCAATGAAATGTCGAGCTGGAATTCTTTTTTTTTTTCACTGCTCAGCTTCCTTTAATGCCTCCCCCATCCATCGCCCCACAAGGGCAGGTGCCGGCGGCGGGCCATTGGCGGGCCGTTCCCTTGAAGATCTTGCCCTGGTTGAAGGCTTTGCCCACGTGCTGGAAGGCCCCCTCCCAGGAGAAGTACTCCCGGACCAGCGTCTGGGTCTCCTCACTGCCAGGATCCAGCTTTCGCCATGTGTACGACTCATAGTCCACCTGCCAATTTGGACTCAGCAGAAAGACAAGCTCTTGGCCTCCGAAAACCCAGACCCCCGAAATGGAGCAGCTGTTGTTGGTTCCGGAGAGGATCACACTGGCGAAGGCATTCTTCCTCAGCTTGTCTAATCGCTGGAACATTCCGGTGATGAGGTTGCAGCTCACGAAGGTCTGGCTCAGCTCCTCGGGGAAGCGGTACTCGGCGAACCACAGGGACCAGCCTCCCTTGTCAAAGTGCTCCCAGAAATGCGGCAGCGCCACCGAGACCATGTCCTCGTTGGAGTCCTTGCGCTTGAACTCGTCCAGCACGAAGGGGCTGTCAATTCTTGGGCCTCCGACAATCAATGTTAAGAATGCTAGCGGTGGGCTGAGCCCGGGTGGCGCAGTGGCTGAGTGCAGGACTGCGGCCCACCGGGCTTGGCGGTTCAAATCCAGCGGCAGCTCTCCAGAAGCAAGGCTGGGTAGCCCCCACGACCAGCAGAGGGCAGTGATGTCCCGCCCCCCCCCCAAAAAAAAAAGAATGCTAGGGGAGATGTTAAAGGATTAAAAAAGAATTACTAGACATGTTTCCTGCATGGTTTGTCTCCTCAGTCACTGTCCACAGGACTCTGAGAAGCTGTAGGAATATGCAGGCGTGAGCTGGAATTCTAAGCCAGATGTGCCTCTCCTTTCCAATCTGCCTCCTGGATTTGAAGATGCCAGAAGCCAGGAATGACATTGTGGGGCGGGGGCTGTGGGGAGGGGGGGGCCTAGGCCATAATGAAAACCACCAGTTCACTCCCCTAACCTTCCTACTTTACCCCTCTATAAAGTGACCAGATTTTAAACAGGACACCATTGACGGGAGTGGTGGGGGGGCGGGGGGTAGGGTGTTCTTGATTAAAAATTTTATCTATATGGAGCAACAAAAATTTTCATAGGATGCAAAATTAGTATTATAAGATATTTATTTTAATTTTAAAATGCCGCAGGGCATTGTTGAATTGTTAAAAAGCGGCACGTCTGGTGGCTTTACTCTTGAAGTCCTTTCTCTCCTGGCTAATGATCCTTTCACCATCCAGATGGACCCAGCAGGGCTGGGGGAGCATTTGGATCTTAGGTGCTCTCGGGAAGATAAAGGAGACAAGGCATCTAGTGGGCACCTTAAAGTCGGGCTGAAACCAACCTGGGTCTGCCTCTGAAGTAATTCAGAAGCCCCACATTCGAGCCCCAAGAGTCTGTTTGGGGTTTGATCCCCCAGATGTGTGTGCCCCAAGGCTTGGTGTCTGGGACTGCACAAATGAAAAGGGATGTGAAATGTCTCCAGTGGACCAAGTGGGATCCACAGGCCCCAACTCCTCCCCCAAAAGCCCTAGTGGGGGAGTCGCTAGTGGCCAAGGGGTTTGGGTTCACTTTCCTTGAAAATTGGCCACTGGCCTTTGGAACTGGGAAGTTAGAGATGAGCAATTGATCTAAACCAATAGCGGAGAGGATTCGGACCGGACCCCAGACATGATCAAATGCAGGTCACTCTGCCCAATCCTCCTCCGCGTCCCCGCCTCCCTCTGAGTTCCAGTAAGAGTCTGGGACAGAATCCGAGCTTGGCGCCGCCACTCCCAGCTCCCGTGGGTACCGGACCGGCGGGTCAGCGGCTCCGGGAGAGAGCGGGTAATGGGTCTTGGATCATTCCTTTCCGATCTCCACTTGGAATTGGGAAGGGCTTCACCAGGGCTGCGCGGCCAGCCCCGGCGGGAGCACAGCCCTGGCCCTTAGAGGGCCCGGATGGGGGAGAAGGGCAATGCGCAGCGAGGCTGCCGCCCCGGGGCCCCGCCGGCCCGGGTGCTGGCCTGCTTCCCGGCCCGGGCCTCTCCACGTGGAGCGCCTAAAGTGCCTGGCACGGGGATTTGAACTGAGGAGGCCGGAGCGGCCGGGCCGCGGTCCCGGCACGCCATTGGCTGCGGTGGCGGCGTGACGTCGACGGGGCGGGGCGGGGCGGGGCGGGGCGGGAGGGCGCGGGAGGGGCCTGGAAGGGGCGTGTCCCGGCGGCTCCCGCCCCGGCCGCCCAAGAGCCCCAGAGAAACAAGCGCCTGCGCTGCCATGGGCCGGCTCCCGGGGCGCCGCGCGGGACCTGCCGAGCGGAGCGCTCTGGTCTGGGGCCACCGAGGTAGGCGACAGACACACTTCCAGCCCTGACAGCCGCCTGGACCCTGCGAGGCCTGGGTGTGCTCAAGCCCCTCGATGGGGCCGGGCGGATTGAAAAAGGCAGGGGTTGGGGCGGGCGGGGGTGGGGAGGGTTGCTTGGGGTGGGAAGAAGGGCGCGGAGACCCCCTTCCCATATGCCGGAGGCCAGAATGCGCGCGAGGCGGCGCAGGTACCTGGGACCCCGGAGCCGAGCTGGGACCGGGAAGAAGGGGCGTCTGCGCGCGGGCGCGGCTGCCTCGTTTTCCCCTCCCCAGAGCCGGACTCGCTGCCTGGCTTGGGACGCTGCCGGGGTGGGGGGACTGGGGCCTTTCAAAGGCCCACCCTCTGCCCAGAAATGGGGTTCGGGTGCGCGTGGGCCCGAGCTCCCCCGCGGCGGCGCGCGCTCGGCGGCCTCGGCGAAGGGGGCGTGTGCGCGCCGACTTCTCGGGGAAGATCCGAGTCCTGCGCGCGGAGCGGCGGCGAGTACACCCGCTCTCGCCCTTGTACACCCCTACTGCAGCACACGCCACCCAGTGTCACCGCCGGGAGAAGGGAGGGGCTGGAGCCACCAGGAAGAGACCGGCCACGGAGCAGATGTGCCTCCGCCCCCCCCCCGTCTCCGCCCTCCCCGCCCCCTGGGACGATCGGGACCCGGGCTAGGGGCCCCGAGCGTCCTGGACCGGACCCAGTGTCCGCGGCCCCGAGCGGCTGGTTAATGATTTCTTCCCTGGCGTGGGGCGGTTGGGCCCGAACCGCCGTCGCTGGCTCCGCCTTCGCCCCAGAGCGCGCCCGGCGGAGCCACAAAACTGCCCGGCTCCCTGCGCGTCCCAGCGAGCTGGCCGGCCGGCCCGGGCTCCGGACGTCGCGGGTGAGTGCCCGGAGCCGAGCGCTGGGCTGCCGGCTGCCGGGGGCTGGGCTGGCTTCCCAGGAGGGCTGTTCCCGAAGCAAGTGTGTGCGTGTGTTCAGAGGGCGAGGGACCGACGGTGTGTGTGTGACTGTGCCCGTGTGTGTGTGCGCGCGCGCGCGCAAAAGAGGGCCGGGCCGCCTGCGGGGGGAGGGGTGCTCGCCGCTGCTAACTCAAACCAGGTTCCCGGGGTTGGCCTGACGAGCTCCAGCTGCTCTGGGCGGTGGAAGTTTTCTTTTTCTCCCCGGGAGAATGGAGGGAAAGACGCTGCGTTTTCTGTTCTCGAAACTTCTCCCGTTTCCACCCCCCACCCCACCCCCCGGCCATCCGAGCGGTTCTCGTGACCCTTTAGCAATGCTCTCAGGTAGCTGAGCGGTTCTGCGGGGGACAGGGGCGCTGGAGAGCCCATCTCCCCCCTTGGACCCGCAGCCATCTGGACTGCAGCGCGCGCTGCCACCCGCGCCCCGAGCGTAAACAATGAGGGGCCCAGGGGCCGGCTGCCGGAGCCCCCCTGCGATGAAACTTCTCTACCCAGGGCGGGTTTTCCAGTAACTCCCACCGGCCCACACCCCCTGGCTGGGCTTGGGTGGAGGAGGGCCCCCCCCCCCGGTGGGGGGAACACACTGAGTTTTAACAGAACAAAGAGCGGGCCACAAAGGAGGGCGAGTGGAGCAGTGGAACTCCCCAGAAAAGGGCCCCACAGCCATCAGGATCCAGCCCCAGGCCTACAAAACAGGAATTCTACAGACAGACCCCTGAGGGATCCCTGAAGGCTGCACTGCCTGGGGGTGTGGTGGGGGGCAGCTGGCCCTCTTGTGAGTGGGGTGGGGTGGGGGTGGGGGGGCTGCGGGTTATGTCAGTGGCCACCGCAGACTGGTTTATCTCATCCCAGCTTGGACTCTGACCCAGCACTCCTTGTGGAGAACTGCTCTTTCCCATAGAGGTGGCTGGGGTGGCCAGAGTGTGCTTTTCTGCCCTGCTGGGTGCCCTGGCAAGGGGCTGTTCGATAGGCAGCCTGCTCCTGGGAGGTGGTGGTTTGGGGGGTGGGTCCCTGCTGCTTGTTGTCCAGTGACTCAAACTCCACTTCTACCCCTTCCTTCTGCCTCTCTCTGGGACTTCTGTCTCTTCTCATTTCTCTCAGGCACAGCCCACACTGGCCCTCCACATGTCCCCAGGGTCACGTGGACTTGACTCTCTGCCGACTTGGAGATCCCGGACAGCCCAAGGCCAGAACCTGGGGAGGCGGTGCAAAGCAGAGTCTTAGAGACAAAGCAGGGAACGGAGATCTTAGGATCTGGGTCTTGGCAAGGGGGCCTGAGAAGGGGCAGTGTACAAGGCTGGGATTGGTGCTGGTTTCCGGAATCCAACTCCCTGGCCTGGTGGAGTGGACAGGCTGTGCCTAGGTGTGGCGGCCAAGGTGCTTTGATACTGGCCCTGATATCCTGCTTCTCTCGTCACCCTCGTTCCTACTGGGCTCGAGAGGAAGAAGCTCTAGCTGGCCTGGATCAAGTCCCTGTGGGGGAGGGAGGCTGGAGGCACCTACTCCTGGGAGGAAAGGGCCCTGGTTCCATGCCAGAGATAAGGCGCAGGGCGGGGCGGGGGCGGGGTGTTGAGCAATTCGAATTGACCCATGCAGATCTGGAATCGGGTGACTGACCTATGGTATGGGGGTTGCCCTCTCCCTTGAGAAAGGGTACCCAGCTCCCGGACAGCTCTGGGTCATGGGGCAGGGTGTCCTGCAGGCTGCCTCTAGCCTGAGTTCCTGGGGTGCCTGTGTCTGTCCCCGCTCCCCTTTCTGGCAAAGAACTAGAAGAAGGAGCGGGGGAAGGGGAGGCTGGCGTGGTAACCGGACGTGGTGTTCCCTGGCGTGTACTTAGTCGGGAAGGAAGTTTGGAAGACTTCGTTTCCCACGTTCCCACTCCCCGATCCCTGGCCCCTGAAGCCGGGGCTCAGACCCACCTCCTCCAGAAGTTCGGCTTCCAGCCAGCCAGAGTACTTTGGAAACCTCCCCCCCCCTCCCCCCCACCTCCTGGAACCTGCAGAGCTGGGTTCCCAGCCCGCCTTTGACAGGGAAAGGGCACTGGGGGTCTCCATTGCACCCATGTTGAGGAAGGGGCTTCCCCAGCCTGCCACTCCACTCCCACTTGGTGTGTGGAGATGGAATTTGTCAGTCAGCCCAGGAGAACTGCTTCAGACTCAGGACTGCCCTGTTTCTTGTGCCCCTCAGGCCAAGGGCATCTGAGAAGCCAGGCCACAGAGGTGGGGGTGTGTGTATTCTTGGTCCCCTAAATGATCCTAGATCCTGCATCCACAGTGTCTATTCTCAGTCCCTCCCTCCTCAGGGTCCCATCGGTAAAGCCTTTCTAAGCCCCTTGGAACATGGAGCAGCGTCAGAAGGGGACCCTCAGTTGTAAGTCTCGATCAGAGGTTAGGAGAGAGGCCCAAGAAGGCACAAAGGGTCCTTTCCACAGGGCCCTCGGGGCAGGCCTGGTTGTCAGCAGTGATGACAGTCTACTCACTGGCCCCAAGGACTGTGTGGTGGAAGGCTGGGGCTAGACTTCACTGAGCCTTTGCTCCTCCTTGTGGCTGGTGGCACCCGCCCTTCCGGTTCTGAGTGACTTCTAGTCCACGTCCTAAAAAAAAAAAAAAAAAAGGAGAGGGAATTTCCCTTTTCCCAGGAGCCCTGGTGGCATAATGATTAGGAGTTGGGTTGAGATCCGAAAGGTCAGCAGTTCGAAACCACTAGCCGCCGTTCCCCGGGAAAGACAGGGTTCTCTCCTCCCATTAACAGCTTCAGTCTCGGACACCCACGGGTACTTCCACCCTGCCCTGTAGGGGCGCTGTGGGTGAGTTTGGTTTGAGCTGCCCTTTTCCCACCACCTCCACTCGGGAGGTAGCTTGCTCCTGTAAAGGTGACAGCCCTGGAGACCCTGTGGGACCAATCTCCTGTACCCTATAGGGTCACTCTGTGAGGTGGCTGATCACGAAGGGCCCTCGTGTCAATTGTGACTTATGTGACCCTATAGGGCAGGGTAGAGGTGTCCTGTGATTTCCCGAGACTGTAACTCTTAAGGGAGGAGAAAACCTGTTGCTCTCTGGAGGAGCAGCTGGTGGTTTTAAACTGCCGGCCTGGAGGTTAGCAGCCCAGCCTATAATCCTGATGCCACCAGGGTTCCCTTGTTGGTCCTCAATAAAGTGAAAGTGGAAACTGCCTGACCCTGAGAGAAGCTGGGCTGCCCTCACCTGTGTCCTCAGAGGTTTAAGGAGCAGTGGGGAGGAGAGAGCTAGAGGGCAGGTCACTGGGTAAGCCAGGGAGCAGTCTGCAGAGGACAGGCAGAGTCAGGACTTGGGGTCCTGGCCCTGGCTATGCCTCACCCAGAAGCCTTTCAGGTGAGGGCCCCTCAGATGACACTGGAGGTTTATCTATCTCGCAGGCTAACGTGGTGACCCCTTTGGTTTAGGGCAATGAGTGACAGGGGTCCAGGGGACCCCTGGAGATGCTGTAAGTCCCCTGACTTCTGCAGGTAGAAGCGGAGGTCGATCTCAGTACGACTGGCATGTCACCCTGTGACAGTGCTGTGGTCTGCTGCTCCGAGCCTCACAATGACGTATCCCTGCCCCCCAAAACAAAACTACAAAAATCAAACCAAAAACCCAGGTGCTGTTGAATATGTTCCAGCTCACGGCAAGCCCAGGTGCGCTGGGAGAACTCGGCTGCTTAGGGTTTTCAGGTTGGAGATCACCAGGCTTCTCTGCTGCAGTGGCTCTGGAAGAGCAGACTGCCCAGCCTGCCTGAGCTGGAGGTTCAGACAGTTGCACCTTTTCGGGGCTCGTGAGGAAACCCACTCAGGGCACCTGACTCGTGGGGCTGAGCCAGTTGTAACCCAGGCCTGGTCTCATCACCCTGAGCCAAGATACGCTGGCTAGGCTCCCCCCACCGCGACCCCATGGGGTGGCCTGTCCTCCCTGCTGGTAGGCCAGAACCCTGCGCTCCATCTTGGGAGAAACAAAGTGAAACCAAACGACCTGGGATCTGATTGCAAGCCCCACACTGCTTCCTTCTGAGATGGGGCAGGAGGGAGAAGCCCCTCCCAGCAGGGCCAGGCAGTCCTGCCTGCTGTGTATAGAGGGCCACTCCCGTCCCCCCACCCCCCACCCCTTCTCCCCCTGGGACGGCTCTGCCGGGGACTCCAGAAAGGACCTTGTAGCCGTAAAGCTGTCGATGTCCTTGAATCAGTCCCTGGTACCCGTGGTTGTCCTGACCCTGCCTGTGGCTTCCTGTCACTCCCCTGCCTGGGCCCATTTCTCTCCCGGCCTGTTCCCAGGCTGCAGAAAGACTTTCTCCTCTGCCCTGCTGCCTGCCTGTGGGCGGCTGCCCTGGCATCTCCCTCGCTGCCCAGCCTCCCCCTGGCCCAGAGACTAATGGCTCCACAGCAAGGGTGGAAATGAAGTCTGCGACGAAGGCGGGAAGTGGACAGAGTGGCCAGTCACGGGCTCCTCCTGGGGACCTGATGTCTAGGCTATCAGCCCTGGGACACTTAAGACTCAAGACATTTGAACTTGGAGGTTTATGCATGTCCAGTGGCTGTCCAGGCATCTCTGGCCTTTAGCAAAAGTCTGGGTCCCAGTGGTGCTGTCATGGCCCCGCTCCACCCCCTCAGAACCCGGGGGAACGGTTGTGTGTGGGGTGGGGCAGGTTCAGATTCCCCTCTCGGCGCCAAGTTTTCCACAGACTGACCTGGATGGCTCAGGGACCCTCTGGAATCATCCTCAGCTTTCCCAGCTGCAAAATGGGAGTGTTGACAGAAGCTGGTTGGCGTTTGAAGTAGAAGGATTTGTGAGATGAACCCTTACAGACCCCTGGGATGGCGTAGGAGGGGTAGTTGCAAAGGCAGCTGGATCAGAAGATGGCATCTGGCCCAGTGTCTGAGTCCTGGTGGCGCAGAGGGTTCTGCCTTGGCTGCCAGTCAGAAAGTCAGCAGTGCAAAGGACAGATGCTCAGCAGGAGACGAGGGGATGCGTTCTGCTGCGGTGAGGATTGACAGCCGCGGGTGCTGTGAGTCCGAATTGACTCCATGGGTGTGGTTTTGAGTCTCCGGTTTGGACGTTCCATCCAGTTCTCTTTGTGACAGACACTTTGTCAGGGTCTCGGGCCCAGGGAGTTTTTGCCGGTTCCTGGAAGGGCCTGGCCTGAGGCTGGAGAAATGATACACTGTTGCTGTGAGTCACTCCTGCCCCCCAGAGACCCTGCAGGATGGAGCACTCTGTGGAGGCTCTAACTCTTTCTGGGACCAGACAGCCCCATCTTTCTCCTGGGGAAGCCGCTGGTGGGTTTGAAC